>VZDJ01000315.1:1060576-1110322 GCA_008694505.1 Cyanoderma ruficeps | reverse complement strand
ATCTATCTATCTATCTATCTATTCTATCTTTCTCTACCAGTGAAGGCAGAGGAAATTAATACAGAAAATCAGATAAGACTGTTAATTTCGACGTTGAAATTGAATAGCAGCATTGTACTAAAATCTTTCTGTGAGCTTTTAAATATCATTGATCCTTTCCCTATCAAATTCCTCTTTAAAAGGCTTTCTTTCTATCGACTTTTAATGACTTTTTTGATAGTATCACCTCTATAGGCTTTTAAAAATACCACATGTCACTGAATTGTAATATAATGCACATATAAACAGTACATTAAAAAGCTGAAATTACAAGACACAATCACACCCTAAAAAGCCATAAATTCAGCGCAAAACCTCATTAATTGTGCAACCAAGTTTAAGCATATCTTCTGGGTATATAAATTAATTTTGAGTGTCTGAAAATGGTCTGATAACACTTGAAAGATTGGCAAGTTTCATCCATGAGCATATAAGGACTTGAAAACTGAAAAAAGACTTAGTGTCTCCATGGTATCCAGAACTGGGTCTGGATATAACTTCCCAAACTGTAGGAAGAAAAAGAACTAACTTTGCTACCATGGAAACAGAACAGTGGAATATAACTGATTGTTACTTGCCTTTGCAAGACCAATTGCTAAAATGCTAACGCCTTCAATAACATGGGTAGTTCTGTTTCCACCTGAGAAGTAAATCTGCTGGGAAAGGACCAAGAACAAGCTCACCAAACAAGGGAGAGCAGCCTAGGAGTGAGAGGCATTTCTAGGAAAAGCAGGGAATTAGAGAGGAGAAAGAGGCTAAGAGGAAGATAAAGAAGGAGAATATCCTGGTGCAGGAAGAAAGAGGGAAGGAAGGGTTTGGTTGGATTAGTGAGACAGAAAAAAAGGCCCTTACAGTGAAGGACTAGTTCCTGGCTGTGCTATACTAAACTTTATGTATAAATTGGGAAGCAAATCCTGGATTGGTGTTACCTATTCTAGAAACCAGGCATGTCTTTAATTTCCTAACTTACTTTTCCTTTGCTCGTCGCTGGAAAATGCCGTCCTCTGTGGATGTCTCCATAACACCCAAAAGTTACCACCGCCTGCATTTTCCTCAGAGTTTGTGAGGTTCTGTATCATGAGCCACGGTCTTTTACTTCACTGGGAGCATTCCTCCTCCACACTTGACAAATGTCCAGGTTGTAAAATGCTGGATGTTCTCCTCATGGAACACCGCTCTCCCTGCCTGCCGCTCAGCTCTCCTGCCCTCACGGCCTCTCACCGCCCTGAGGGCAAGTCCCGCCATCAAACCACCCCTCAAGTGGCAATCGGCCAGCTTTTTACTTCCCTCAGGAGCCGAAAGTCTCCTGAGGATGTCACCGGCTTTATGGTGCAGCTTTTTGTTCGAGGATGTGAACGTTCAGAGTTCTTTAACACCTGTTTTAACACTGTAAGGTAGTCGGGAAATTATCGCTTCATGTGCTGAAGAAATAACAGAGGCTATGTTTGTTATACTCTGCTGCCGGGGCTCAGAGGTTGGAGAACATCGCCAGCCTAACACGCCACCAGCACAGCCCAGACGCGACGCCTCCCGAGGGCGGGACGGCTTTAAGGGGGAGCGGTTCGCCATCTTAGGTGCCTCCGCCCCCTGGCGCCACGTGACGCGGGCGGCCGCCATCTTAGACTGCCCGCGCGGCCGGGCGGTCACGTGCGGCGGCGCTGAGGGGACGCGGGGCCGGGCCGGGGCTCTGCGGCGCCATGGGGCAGTGCGGCATCACCTCCTCCAAGACCGTCCTCGTCTTCCTCAACCTCATCTTCTGGGTGAGTCCGGCCGCGCCTCGCTGCGGATGGCGGCTCCGGGGTTCCGGGTCGGAGACTGGCCCCGAGAGCGCTGCGGGCCTCGCTCAGGAGCCGGGAGCCCCTCCCACCTCCCCACACGGCTTCAGTTCGTATTTAAACTCTTTATGTTTAACGGGCGTCCTCAGCCCCTTCGCGGGGAGTGGGGGTTCAGTGCTGGGTGCAGTCCTTTCCCTCGTAGTCCTTTCCCCGAACTCCAGGGTGGGGGGAACTGAACCGGGCATTGAAGGTTTAACGAGCATTAGGGGTCTTGGGGTAGAGGTTCTCGTGTAAGCTAGTACAGCTTCTCTGTTTTGCGTTATTGAGCTTCTCATGTCTCTGGCAGTTTAATTTCTGTAGCCAGTTTAAGTTTTGTAGCGCCCTTCTGGCCATCCCGGATTTGGCCGTCCGCTGCGGGACATCCCGAGCGCTTAGCGGTGAATATGGGGCACTGTTTTCTTCCTGCTGGTGACACCAAATCGGGACATACGTCTTTATATATTTATGCTTCGTGTATTCCACTAGCCACGGTAGCATTGTAGTATTTATGCATCGCTGAAACCTCCCACAGCTACAGTGACAGTAAGACAAAAGCTCTACGAAAGGACAGTAGGTTGCTGTAAATTACTTTTTTCAGGATGGACATACAGACTCTAGCTTGGCATTGTGTTCACTCTAATAATTAGCTTGTCAGAACAGCGTAACTCTTAAATAAATGAAATCAAATAAAGAAGAGTCTGTAGATTTTAAAGAATTTCCATTGTGCATTTAAGTACTGCGTTTTTCCTGCTCTAATCCCAGCTCCAGGAACAGAATGTCTGTTGTCCCAACTGTGCAGAGATTTCATCTTTGGAAAAGTAGTAGTGGGTAACAAGCTGTTGGAACGTAAAAGTGTAGCTATATATAGTTACTTCATTTACTGCTGAATGTTATACAAAAGCTTCTTACTAGCGTTACAGGATGACTGTTCTTGTGTGAATTTTTACGAAGGAGTGCTCCTTAAGGGTGCCTGGAAATGAGTCATGGTCCGGGAAAATGCCTATCTGTGCGTTCTTACCGGGATTTGCCTATATAGCTGTTTTGGGAGAGGAGCAGTAAAGGTGAGGCATATTTGGCCTTAAGTGGTGCAGATTAGAAGTCTGTAATTCTGGCTGAGGTGCACAGGCTGCGTTCTTTCTCTTTAAAGTAAAAAGCAGTGACATCAACCTCTGAGTGCAGCAGTAAGGTTGGAATCTGCCTTCTTGGGTGTGGCTTTTTGTTACATGCATAGTTGTAAGTGGCATTTTAAAAGCTCTGTAAGGGCTCCTCCGTCATGCTTAAAAGTTTTTGACTGGACTTAGTTTTTGTGAGTTGCCTTCTTGATGGCACCTTGAAGTAGATTTTTCTGTAGCTGCTGATAGAAGTGAGGCTCTGTTTGGAGTAAATGAGCCCAAGTTCTGTGTGCAGTTTCTCCCCAGCTCCAGAAGCTTAGTGATAGGTATTGTTCGTTGTCTGCTGCATTTAGTAATTTAATTGCATGTTGGAATTGGCAGTTATTCATCTCATACAGTGGCGGGGTCAGAGTTATTTTGTGTAACGCTGAACTTCATGCTTTACAATTTTTGATTACTTTTGAGACAAAAATGGCTTAATTTAAAATGGACAGGTTGTATTTAGATAAGGCGTACTTCATGTCAAATTAAAATGTGATCCATCTTGTATTCTGTAAACCACCTCCAGCCTAAGAAGTCGGCTTGTGCTGATGGCTTTTTGACAGATAAGTGACTGTGTTGCTTGTGTTGGAACAACCTTGCAGCTCATCAGCTACATGCAGAATGATGCAGGCTTTTCTGAAAGTGAGAGTTACAGAAAACAGTGGTTTTCCTCTTACACAAGCTAAGAGTCAATAGCTCATTTGTTGACTGAGCTGTGTATGTTAACATTTGGTGCTCATCTAGTTGGCAATGTAAGTGCTTCTGTGCTGTTTCAGAAATCTTTTGCTTGTCATCCTTGTGTAGTTCTGCTATTGATAATTAGATCATTTGGATTTCCCAAGATTTGACACTAGACAAATGCCTATAATTGGTCAGGTAACTATGAAATCCCCTTTAATTGCTTTTGTAAATTTACTCTCCCTCTAAGTTTTCATATACCAGTCCTCTGTGTTATCACTATCTTCATGGTCACCTGTAGGAATAGCAAGTTGTGACTACACAGTGGATTATAACTTCCCCCCTTGTCCCGTGGGTCTCTTACTTGTGGGAGGATGTGAATGTTCAGAGAGATTTTATATCTGTCTTATGACTGAGATGTTCAGAAAATTATCAGTGCTGTGAAGAAATAGGAGAGATATGCTTGTTACACTTTGGAGTCTTGGTTCTAACTTTTATAAATATTTTTCAAGTCTGAAAGAGACAGATCAGACCTTGTGGACAGGTGACAGCCACTTACCATCCACAACTGCTGATTTCAGTTCTACAGGTTCATCTCATTTTGAAGAGTCTTGTGCTACCTGTTAAATTTTGGTTGACACCATCAATCTTCATTTATTGTCTTGTGAAAACTTCTTTCTGCTGTGTAAAATTCTTACATTAACTGTACTTTCCTATGTGTTGGTAATGCTACAGGATTTTTATTTTTTAAAGAAAATAGACTGTGGCAGCTGCCGAAGAGCAGGGCAGGTACCAGTTTATCATGTAGAAAGTTGAATGGACTTTACTCACCTTTCCATGTTTTTGATGCTGTATTTTGACAGTTCAGATGAGTTATATTTGCAAGGGGTGTTGAACACTGAGTGCATCTTCTGTAGGTGCCCATATTGCCTTTAAAATACAGTTCTGTAAGAAAACAATGCCATGGCTGGTAGTCATAAAGAGTAGCAGAATGTAAATTCTGTGTGGAACACGAGCTTGAGTTTTGGGTAATTTGTCAAAGAGTGCTGAAGATCAAAAATACCAAGAAATGGATTGATATGAAGTACCAGTTAAAACTTGCCCTCCTTAGACCAGGGAATACTGATCTAATTAATATGTTTCTTGGTGTCTGGTTCCTATGAGTTAATTTTTGAGTAGATATGAAAAATGACAAAGGAAAACCAATCCTTCAGTTGACCTTTACCTTAAATTTGCACAAGATTTATTTGGTCAGCTGGTGTGTTCTTTTAGGGGATGCTGAGTCCTTTAAGGAAGGGTATTGGATAGGAAGTAATTGTGATGTGAAAGACAATACAGCTTAGAAATAAAGTAATGTAACTTCTGGTACATGTATCTTCATAATCAGCAAGATTTTTTTTGTTACCTTGATGAAATGTTGATAATGACTGATTGCAAAAGAAATACTATAATAAAGTGTTTGAGAACGGCCTGTTCTTCAGGAAACCTCCTAAATTTACAGTCTGCATAATTTTGAAAGAGGAAGAAATATATTTACCTGTAACAAATACCTAAAGACTGCTGCCAGATGTGTTTGTGTGCCCTTAATTTAAGGCTTCATGGTGTGACTTGCATAATTCAGTCGAAACCAGTTTGAAGATGAGATGAAGACAAAAATGCTAAGGAAATGTTTTCAGTCTTAGTTTAGTTCCTAGGATACAATGATAAAATATTCAGAAATCCATGTGGTCTTGCTTCAGAAAAGGGAATCCGCCTAATGTGCTGAGAGCCTGCTCTGCTAAACTAGTGCCAGATACCCTGTACTTGCTGAGGTTTTTATGTTTCACCTCTGTGTCCTTCTCTTTGAGAAGAAGAATGAACTCTGCTTCTACAATACTTTCAGCTCAGTAGTTGCAAACTCCTTAGGTTGTTCTTGTAGTATTTAGCTGGCTTGAATTCATTACTTTGACAGTTCATTTCACTAAGCTGTTTGAAACATTCTTGGTATGATTGTTTAGAGAAATCTCAAGTCTCTACCTCTGTAGAGCACAAATACTTTCTACAAATCTGCTCCCTGCACAGCTTGGGTGTGCTCCCCACAGTGCAGTGACCAGAGTATGGGAAATTGTCGCTCTGATTTTTGGCCTTTTAATAATCTTGTTTAAATACCTTCTAGTAGAGTCTCTCACGAATGTAACATAAACAAAAATAAATTGTTTTCATACCTCTCTGTGATAGACTTCTGAATTAACCACTAGAGTCAGAGAGGTGTTTGTCTCATCTACCAATCCTTGACCAAATTCCAAATGCTGTAAAAACCCCAAATCATAATAAACGACCCTTCCTTCTTTGCCTCACTTCAACCTGCCCGCGTGCGTGTCGTTCTTTCATGTAAATTGCAACAGGAAATGGAGGATTTTCTTAGAGGAGCTGCAGCAGTCAATGCTCTGTAATGTGTTTGGGGATTTCTGGTGGAAGAAAAACAAAGAAAATGAAGCAATGGGAAAATTCATTCAAACTGTGTAGTAGAAAGGAAGGTTAGAGTTCACTTTCTCTTGCACATAGCAATAAGCCAAGTCATTTCTCTAGTTTATTGTGGGCTTGAGAATAGTTGCTGCTCTGGACTTTAAAACAAACTTCTAGAGAGTTCTTTGGTGATCAAAGGCTCTAATTAATGGATGATCCCAAAGGTAACTTTGCAGGGATTACTTGACCAAAGCCTTTTTTTCTTGAAAGACAGTTGCTTCTGGATGTAAAAATGGAATGTTTTCTGCTTCTGCTACTATGGTTGTGTGAAGCAAGTGCATCTTTCAGGATTGGCAATGGTTTGGAATCCTGTGCATTAAAAAAATTAGTTCTTTTTGTTAAAAAATTAGGATTTAAAACTCTCAAGTTTTGTGCCCTCTGAGTGATTTTTCTTGCAATACTTGAATATGAATTTTCAGATATCAAGCATGGCCCAGGTCCTTAATTTTATTAATAAATATTTTGATTTGCTTTTAAGCAACATGGTAGTGTCGTTCATGTTTCTTTACAGGATGAGTTTCAGGTCTTTGCCTGGGATTTTTCAGGATTTTTGGCATCTGGTCTTGAGCTTAAAAACACCTAATACCTAACAAAACCAAGTTGCAAAGCTAAATGTGATACTTTTGAATAGTACAAGAAATTTGTGATATCACTTTACTTGGTGGACTTTGAAGCACAGAGTGATCATCATTGTTCTCCTGCAGAGCAAGGAGTCTGGGAACAGCAGAGCACCAGCTCAAGTTACAGCCCTGGTGAGATGAAATCGGTGTAAAAGAATGGCTGAATTGTTAACTTGGCTTCTAAAGAGGTTGAAGACTGCAGATGCACTACATCTTGTAATTAGTGGCACTTCAAATATGTAATGCCAAATGCACAAGCCGCCTAGCTGAGCCTAGCTAAAGCTTTTTTTGCTTTAGCCTAAAAAGCCTTTGAATTGGAGGTGTTCAGGCACAGAATTGAATGTGGCTAGTACAGACAGAGCTGTCTGGCTTGCTTGTTTTCTAAGCCTTTAAGATAGTTTTAACTGTGTTATGGAGCTGAATGGAATTGCTGTCTTTCTTCCAAAAGATTTTATAAGACAGTTACAGCTCAGTGTTCAAGTTAAATTATCACCGGTGAGAACAAAGAGAAGTGTCAGAAAACCAGTGTCATTGGGTTCTAAGCTGGTGCTGCATCAATTTCAGGAAGCAAAGAAAATATCAAGTATGGGTGTGGGTTTGTTTGGGAGGGGAGTGGAGAGAGATACTCAGCAGGGAAGTGCTGAAAAGACTGTAAGAGAAATAAACCCCAGAGAGATCCTGTTGGGCCTTTGAGCTAAAGGAAATAAATTGTGAAGAACAGAAACCTAAAAGAAAGACTTAAAAGATTGTCAGACCCTTCTTTTTATGACAGTAATCAGGCTATGAATACTCTAGTGTGGAAAAAGACCAAAAATGTCAGAAGTACCCTAGAAGTCAAATAATGGAGAAACATGGAAAAACCCCTTGTTCAGGTACTGTTCTAAGAAGCCCAAAAATTTGGAGGCAGACTACAATGCCAGTGTTCCTGCTTGTGGGTAGGAAGTGTTCAGGAGTTGGTATGCATGGACAGAACTGGCTGTAGACTCTCATAAGTCTGTCCTGGAGTAGATGTATGTTTTGTTTTTCTAAAAAGCATGTTAGAAAGGCAGTGAGAACAAAGATATGCTCACATTTAACATGAGGAAAGTAATGGACATGTTGGAAAAATGGTGCTAGGACAGATCCAGACAGAAAAGCTGAGGGTCTGTTAGTGTAAAAGGCTTTTTTCTTACTTTTTCCTTAGGTTCTTTTTATCAAAGGTGATGTAGATGGTCTGTCAGAATATGTCATGGGTGTAGTTAAAAATACTATGCTTGAAAGATATTTTCATAGTAGAGTGAACAATTGGCTTAGAGTTGTGTGTCTGTTGCTATCAACATTTACCAATCAGCAGTGGCAAAGTTGGCAGCAGTAGGAGTTTATAAGTAGGTGTCCTTCCCAAAAATGTGAAATACTTCTCTTGCCTAATTGAGTATCAGGTGTGTTTTCTCCTAAGATACAGCACTTTGCTGCTACCTTCATTTTCTGGTACACAGAGTATGTGTTTTTCTTAAAACAGTGAATAAAACATAGATTCTAAAGGGACAAATACTATTCTTTGGCCGAGTTAATTGAAACAGTACCACAAAAGAAATTCAGAACTTCTGCTGTGTGTTTTGTTAGGGTCCCAAAGTGAAGAAAATTCCATAGCAAGATGAGGAGTAAAAGTATGAGCATACAAGTGTTGATCAGATCTCTGGCAGTAACATTATTAGGGTAGTGTAAGGAAGCATTTGCTTGTAAATGAAGCCACAGTGTCCATGGTTGATAAATAAATGATCAGCGGAACGAGTTTAAATATCTTGCACTCATCTTAGGTAGCCACAGTTTTGGCTTTCAAGCTGCTGCAGTGTGTGAGCATTACTGAAAACATGAAAACTGTTCTTGGTGTGTGTTTGCAGCCTCCTTGGAAAACAAACAAGCAAACTAAATCCCTGAAACTGTTTCAAGGTGCAGCTAGACAGTGTACAGCCTTGTACCCCGCAGGGCTTGTGAGAGGTGAAAACTGACTTTGTGAAACAGCCACGAGCGTAAGAGGCTGTGTTACAGCAGCCCAAAGACTATTCAAAGAACCTTGATTTTTAACTGAGCTTTCCTAGAATGTGTTGAGTGATACTTATCATTGTGTCATTGGATCTTCCAGTTTTCCCTCCAATTCTTTGCATAATTGTTGAGCTTTTAATAACTCCATAGAGGTTCCAGCCAAAGCAGTAAAATCAATCTTTTTCTGAATTGTGTGAGGTCTTCATGTCTTAGAAACTTGCTTCTGGTGAAAAGGACATTGAATTGCTCAAGCGTTTTGCAGTGAGCTGTCTTCATTCACTGTACTTTGATACCAGTGTTTTTAAAGGTTAATTCATCCTAAAAGAAGAGTGTGCTGCTTCAGGTTCAGAACTATGAGTTAGATACAGACAACTGTAAAAGGATGTGTGAATGCTGAATAACCAGTCGTGTCCCTGGAACAGGCATGTGACCTGGCACAGGTTCAGGAAATGCTGCCACCTCTATTCAGAGCATTGAGCAGATTAAGTCGGAGAATTCCTCCTTCAAGCCCTGTTTATCAAAGACTTGCTAGAACTGTGTGCAGTTCATATATTTGGCTTGCATTTAATGATAGGGAATACATGATTGTAAACATGGTAGCTTTATATTCAATTGTCTTTGACTTGAGCGAGTTTGGACTTTGCAGGTTTTCTGTTTACTCTGCAGGATGGTAAACAGTGATGTGGATTATGATTTTTTTTTAAGTTATCCTTGTGTCTATACAGACTTTGGATCCCTTAGATGATTCCTATTTTGAGATAGATGGTTTAAACACACGGTACTGTTTTGAGTGGTTTGGGGTGGGTTGTTTGGTTTTGGGAGGGGGGAGTCCGTTGGTTTGGTGTATTTTTTTTTTCTTCAAAAAGCAAATGTATTCAACTTTGTACTGGGTTTTCAACAGGTAATAAATGTGCATTTAACTGGTGCAACCCCGGTCAAGATAGACTGCACACTTTGTATGGGTAAAACTGTCTTGTCCGTTGCTGTGTTGATATGTTATTTATATCAGTGGATGACACTGTACTGTCCGCTGAGACCTCCTGTTGGAACTGCTGAGCTCCAGAGAGGGGGGGACATCGGGCCAGTGCAGTGCCATTGACTGAGCACCCCTGAGCAGTCAGCACAGGAGCTGTACTTGTCCTTCTGGCTTCACCCAAAGGACTCCTCCTCCACTCTCCTAAGACTATTCAGTGATGCAAGCCAGAAGGCAGCGAGAGAAAATCATCAAAAGATGGGCAAAAAGAATTGCTTCAAAAGCCCTTTTCTCATCCCAGCTAAAACCCTTCAGACACCTTCCCCTTCCTGGTTTAGAGCAGGCTGAAATAAACACTCAGTGTCCCGTGGTTGTGATGTGAAAGGAAAAGGGAGGGCATCTCAAACTTGAACAAGTGTAAACTAACCAGGTATTGTTGCTGTTTTCATTGTTCTGTGATAGACCAAGTCCTGTACCTGTTCATAAACAGTGTTCAGCTGTGGTACATGGGGAGGGAGTTTTAATCTTCATGGCCTTTAAACCTTGTGCGAGCTCCAGCAGGTATCTTTGCTCTCAGGACCTTCCTCCCCTGCAGATTACTTGTTGAAGAGGTAGCAGCAGTAATTCTGAAGAGTGTGATCACTTCATCACAGAGGCAGTGTCTGTTTCAGAAACACCAGTTCCCCAACAGTGTTCAGAAGCAAAACTTAGGGCCCAGTGCTGTCGTGGATGATTAGTCGTTCTTGTACCATGTGTGGAAGGGATTTAATGAAGTCTTGAAACCAGGCAGCTTTGAATCTATCTAAAGGCTGCAAAAGCAATGTTTCTTAAAATTCATGTGCTTCTTGAAGTAGGGAAGGAAAGATGACACCTATAGACAAATTTGATTTTTTTTTTTTAAGGCTAAACTCCTTTTACTTCAAATACATTCTTCAAATGTACATGCTTTTGCAGTTTATGATCCAGATTTTTCTTAAACAAGGAGGAAGCCAATTAAATTACAACAAAAGAAGGACAGAGGAGTTCACAAATGGTTCTGATTTCAGCCTTGTGGTATATATTCTGTCCCTGATGCCAGCCACAGCTGTAGTTTTGCATCTGCCACCTTGTAGCATACCACATTTCTAACAAGCATTTTAGTTCTTAGAAATAGGAGATTACATCACTAGCCTGCCATTCACAGGCTTCATTGCTAGGCAACAGTTAATGTAATTCCATTGTTCAGTGACACTACTTTGAATCTTTGCTTTGTGTACAGAAAGTCTGTGTCTGCATTTTGCCGTGTTGTACCTAATATGGCAGGATTTGTACAGATGGATTAGCATTTCATCGTCTTCTGTGCAAGGGGACAGTTTTGAAATAGCTTGTTCATTCTTGTCTGGAAAAGATGTCTTGGTCTTTGTTACTGAATTTTCAGTTTTCCCTCCCCTTTTATGGACATAGCACCTTTCATTGGATGAGTGTGAGCCTCCTGGATGCCTTTCAGATTCCTGCAGAGTACACAATTACCTTTGCTGCAGAAAGACAGGTGGAGAGGTCAAATGTATTGCTCAAATCCATGCACATGATGATACTTCGGTGCTGGCTCTTAATATCTTTTTCTTTGACATAGTGTCTCTGGAGCAAAGTGCTGCAGGGAATATTCTGTACATAAAGTAATACTCTGGTAGTGGTTGTGCACTGTTGTTTTCTAGGAAGGAGTTGCAGTACATCTGGTATGCACTGGCAAACAGGACTGAAATTCTGGACACCTTTTGTCTTGTGGCTGGTCTTGTTCTGTGCCACACTGACCAGGCTTCCCAGGGAGGAGTTCCAAGACTTGAGACAAAGCCTTGAGGAACCTGGTCTGAATTCATTGTTGACCCTGCTTTGCACAGGCAACTGGGCTAAATGATGTTCTAGACTGGATTATTGATTGAGTCTGTGATTGTACACTAGCACGATCCAGCCTTGCAGTATTACAGCCACTGGAAGCAGCTCTGTATCTGTGTCTGCCCTCCTCTTCACAGTGCAGGGAGGGGCTGGTTGTAATGCCAGTGAGTGGGAGCATTGGCTGCAGACAGCCTGCAGTGTTCTCCCTCAGACTGGAGCTGCCGTGTGTCACATTCCAGTTGAGTGAGCTCTGGTGTCCAGGCTATGGATTGGTTTGTAATAGGGACACTACCCTTTACAGCAAGGTGAAATTCCCCAGGTCACTGCTTAGCCATTGCATCTTCTGAGTGCATTGTTTTAGCTTGACCTTGTATTGGGACATTGGGAAAGCTTGTCATGAAACATCCAGATTGTATTGTCCACATTGCAAATTGACGTTTCATTCTGCAGAAAGTGTGAGGACAGTTAGGAAAGACCTTTGTAAAGCACAAACTGATAAGGGCCTTGTATTGAAAAATAAATGTGTTAGTTGGCTCCTCAAGCAGCAGTTGCCTCTCTTTGACTAGCTCTGCTCAGCTTAAAGATAATGAAGGTATTGATGTGTTGGGATCTTTGTAATTGTAAGGGAGGCAAGGTCATGGTAGATGGATGTAAGAGCTTTGTCTTACTGTTTAAATCCATCTAGTTGCAGATTCATCCTACAGGACTTATTTTGCAGTAACTTCAAGTTGCCTTTTTGTTTGTTGAAAAAGGACCATTTCATACAACAGTCCTTCTGAGAACATCAATTTTGCAAGTTGATGGTACATTTGTGTAGGTAGTTGGTTTTGCCTTTCAATAGTTCGTGGTTTGTATTTGTTTCTGCCTGCTTTCTGGTTGGAATCAGATTTTTCCAGTGCTGTGAACCCTTCAGAAATGCTGTTGTTTCTAGCAGTTCATCTTTTCCTAGCAGAGGTTAAAGTTTACAGTGTGTAGATCTATTTTATTCTAACAGTAGGTTGTAGATAGTAACTGCCAAAATTTCTGAAGAGCACTACTTTATGGCATTTGATAAAGTAATTGTTACCTTGCTGAAGGAAGGGCTTGGTGTTCCAAGGAACTTTGCATGTTTTTGTGTCTATTGCAGGCTGCAGCAGGCATCCTGTGCTATGTGGGCGCCTATGTGTTCATCACATACGATGACTATGATCACTTCTTTGAGGATGTGTATACCCTGATTCCAGCTGTTATCATCATCGCCGTGGGAACGCTGCTCTTCATCATTGGACTGATCGGCTGCTGCGCCACCATTCGGGAGAGTCGCTGTGGCCTGGCTACGGTAAGTGCAGAGCTCCTACAGACTCTTGGCCTGGTCTGTATTTGCCTCCCTCCTCTCTTAATAAACTCCTAAATTATTACTTAAAGTTTTTTCTTTATGGCCTGAAAAGTTTTCTGCTTAATTTTGTTAGGAACATCTTGCTTCAATTTTCTGTTCTGAATAAAGGTGTTAAATTAAACAGTTCTAGCAGCAGAAGGCGTCTCAGCTTTACCTTTTTTAGAACTGTGATAATCTCATTAAAAAATGTAAAACCATATGATTAAGTCATAAGAGTTTTCTAAATCTCACTTTAATCTGTCGTGGTTGAAAAGCTGAATTGAAGGGAGAGAAAAGCGATTCAGGAGCCTTCTTGCTTTAAGTGTCTTGCATCAAGGTTAACTGAGGGTTGTCATAATGCCTGATTTTCTTCATGGTTTACCCGGGACACTTGGTTTGCAATATTTTATGCCCTGTGTTTCTAAGTATTTGAATTGTAATTTTGGCTTGAAAACTAGGTAGGGAAGAAGAGAGGCTGGTATCTAAACTGTTCCCACAGGGGGTTTCGGGGGTTTTTTTGTTGAATACTGTGCAGATTTCTTTAAAATATTCCTAAATATAGCAAGACAAATGCATAGCTTGCTGTCTTTTCCAGTTGTTACAGAGCTTAATCTAAAGAAACATTCCCTTAGTCCATCTACCACTCTAAGTAACTGCCTGTGTAGCCTCTTTGATGAGACATTCCTATTTACCTAACAAAGAAGATTGAAAGAAACACTTGATTAAAGACCTGCAGTATGGTATTTTGAGTATTAATGATGCAGTATGGTATTTTAAGTACTAATGACAGCTAGACTTGCCTGACTGGACAGCTTATTACTTGGTGAAGCTATGAACACTAAAGTTTCTTGAATAAATTCTGAGCTCATTTGGTCAATTTAAGTGCCTGCATTAAATTATCTGTTAAATCAAAACCTTGCTTCAAAAATAACTTTAAATAGAAATATCTACATGGAGACTTTTATTAAGCAAACAACTAAAAACTATTTGCACAAACGCTTTTGGTTGTATTTTACAGTTTGTGATCATCTTGCTCTTGGTTTTTATCACCGAAGTTGTGGTTGTGGTTCTTGGATACATTTACAGAGCAAAGGTGAGAACTTCTCAGTTTCACTGAATGTTTTGTTGTGAACTCTGACCACAATATAGATGTGTGTTCTTTACTGTGTTTGATTCCGTTGAACTGTTAATGGGTATTTGTTAAGGGAATAAAATCAAATGTCTGAGTGGATTAATTTGTGATATCAGTACCTTCAAATTTAGAATGTCAATGCAGAGAGCTATCCTGTAGGCAAAAAATTACCTGGAACATATCATTAACAGTTAAACAGGGGAAGGGCGTCACAGTAACTGGTACCTTTACACTTTCCAGATGGTCTTCTAATTTATTTATGCTTTGACTTTGTGAATGATTGAAGCTACACAACGTTTGAACATAGGGCATATTTTTTTTATAGGCAGTAACTTAAATGTTGTCATGTGTTTTGGTGTGCAAACTAACAGTGCATAATAATAAAATGAAGTAGATTAAATGTGTTAATGTATACTTTATAGCATTACACAGGTTGTTGACAGGGATTATAGCTAAAAAAATTACAACTTTTCCCACTGTTTGTTTAATGGAATTAAGAAACTGGACCATAAAAATTAAATTAGATGTGTTTCCACCAGCATAATATATGTCATAAATATACTATGTGGTGTTAGAGATGCCACAATGTAGCTTGAAGAAATATCTAACTTGCAGAGTTTACTGGCTTTTGATATGTCTATATCTGAATTCTTGGGGGGTTGGGGGGGAGTAGAAGAGAAGGTATTTCAGCAGTGACACGGAGCATTTTTGCAATGTAGGACACTGTCTTACCAGCAAGCTGAACTACAGTACCATTTGTCTTTGGCCTTTTGTGTCCCATGAGCAGCACAGGTCTCACTGGTCCGGAATTCTCTCCTTGCTTTCTCCTGCTATCCTGGAACAAATAGGAAGACAGCTTGGAAGTAGAAGTGGTGTTTTTGCTTGGGGCCCAGGGAAGCTGCTTTGAGTAAACAGCTGACAACACGACCTTGAAGTGTTTGTGTTGTAGACCTGGTGCATAACACTTAGCTGCTTCAACAGAAGTGCTCTACTGGCCATGCTTGAACTCAATCTTGGCAGTGAACTGAGATGGTCATTGGGCATTCTGAAGTTTGTAGCAGAAGTAGACTGTAGAAGCCACTGAGGAAAGCACTACAATTCCCAGGGAGTAGGAATTGGGTTCTTAAATGTTGATCTGAATGGTTTCCGTCTGTTTCAGTTCTTGCAGCAGACCTATACTTTAATACAGGAATTACCTGTGCAGGAATTACCATGGATCTGATCTGGACTAAGCAGCAGTTATCTTACTGTCTTCCATGTTCCCATCTTGAATGGACTTGCCCTTTTCCAGTGAGCAGTATTCACAGCAGATACAAGCAGAGGGGTGGATCTTCCTTGCCCAGCTGTGTGTTCCTGTTGCCTGTCTTTTTTTGATTTGCTGCCATACAGTTTTCACTGCAGTAGGTAGTTCAGGGCCAGAGCTTGGGAGAAGAGGGAAGGTAGTCTAGTTTTGGTGGCAGCATGAGCTTATGTTAAGCTGTTTGTGGAAGTCAGTAGTTGAATTCTGAACCTTAAGACTTTGGAAAGGACAGACAGGTTTTGTTAGCAAAAATGGCAATTTTCTAGTACCCTGCAGTATCTAGCATCCTAAAGTATTGTTCCAAGTACAGGAGAAATAAATTTATTACCAGCAAGCTGAGAGGGGAAGTCTGCTTAGCCTTCTGATTGTTTTTTGCCAGGATAAATAAGTCAGCTTTGTGCTTTGTTAATTTTGGTTTTTTCTGACATGGTGTGTATACATCTGGGGGAGCCTTGTTTTGGTTTTTTTAAGGCACATGAATCATGTTGAAGTACTTTGTGTTCACCGTATAAACTTCCAAACAGAAAGAAAAATTGAGGTCCTAGCAGTTGTTGGTACCAAGTAACATTGAGCATAATGCCTCAATAAAGTGGCACTGTGCTCTCCTAAGATACCATTACTGATCTTAGAATCACTTAATTTTCCAGCTTGCCTCTGTAAACATGTGTGCTGATCCAGTTAGGACTGTTTCAGAGTCATGTGGGACGTGCCCAGGCCATGCTGAGATGGACTGAGCTGCTGCAGAGCCTTCCAGCCTTGGTCCTTAGCAGTAAGAGTCAGGCTTTTTGGAAGTGCCAGTATGGATTAAACAGGCTTGGTTGGTTGAGGACCTGCTGGCTTTTTTCCTGTGGGTGGAGGGGTTCAGTCTCTTCATTTTTCATTAAACCTGCCAGTTAACCAGAGCTAGTGATTTCTCTTTGGATCTTATGCAATTTTCATGGTTTTCAGGCATAATGTTGCCCTGATTGAACCACAAGCCAAACGATGCACAAACAAGCACTGAAATAAATTATTTTAAAATGTATATGACAAATTGAACAGCTGTTTTGTTATGAGTCGGAGTTGTAAATCAAATTAGTTAAATCATCAAACAATTGATTTTAAACTGGTCTGAAACAAGTTGCCTGTGCAGGCTAAATTGACTGTTATGCATACCTATCTTGAAATAGGCAGCATTCTTGAGGAGGGGGTGGTGGTGCTGGAATTCAGCTTGTGCTATTGCTGAGAAAATTCTTCCATTAAAATATTTAAAGGAATGATGTGTTGACAAGACCTTCCTACTGTAGCTTGCAAATCTGAAGGATATCCATGCTTAGTGCTCGGTCCTAAAATAAAAATTCTTTGCAGATAATTCCTGTTGAATGTGATAGAAAAAAATCTAATCAGAGCTAATCTTAAAATTGCACACATGTTTATCTACACTAAACTGTGTATTAAGTAATATTTTACAGTAAAATATAGTACTTAAAAGGTTCTAGTAAGATTTCCTCCAAACTGTGCATCATGGAATACTTTTGAGGGGGCAGGTGATGGTTCTTGAGTGGCGTCCATTTCTAACACATGTACTTGGCAGCATCCTGACTGATTTGCAGTAGGTCTAATACCCATTGCAGTAAGTGTTGCTATACACAGTGTACTGCCCTCAGTGTTCCTCAGGAAGGCTTAGGACACTGGGGCTGAACAGAGAGCTTGGTCACTGTAGGGACAGCCAAAAGGCATCTTTTAGAATTTATTTACCTGTGCTTCAACCAGAAGAGTAGGTGGTATGGCTTAGTACCTTTTGATCCCAATATCCTTGTAGGGTCCCAAGGGGAATGAATTAGCCCAGGTGGTTATAATGGTTTTGGTTTGGAACCTTGACGTAGAAAGGTGATTGCATGCTCTTACTGAGAGTCCTTAACTTCAGGAAATGCCTGTCACAGTGTCACAGGGAAAGCGTGTTCCTTTTCTGAGAGACAGTGCAAAGCTACTTTGCCTAAAATCTGGAAGGTAGCTGCCTGAATTTTCCTTCCCCCTTAGCTGCAAGCTGGCAACATCTTTGCAAAAGTCAGGTTTGAACTTTAGGAAGCTGTACCACTGACTTATGTGATTTCAGATAATGGGAAGTTACCTTGGTTTCCTGAAATGCTGTAGCTGGAAGCAAAATAATGTTGCCTAACGTGTGCTACTTCTGCTGGTGAGCTAATGCAGATGCTTTCCTACCCCTTCCTAGGTGGAGGATGAAGTTGATCACAGCATTCAGAAAGTGTACAACAGATACAATGGGACAAATCCTGATGCAGCCAGTCGTGCTATTGACTATGTGCAGAGGCAGGTGAGGTGGCAAGATGTGCTAATTTTCCACTCCTTTCTGTCCTTAAAACACAGATGCTGCTGCTCTGCTGCTTGTGTAGATGGCCTTCCTCCATTCTGACAAATCTGGGAAATTGCTGAATGGGCAATAAATGGCTTAACTTGGTCAAAATTAACATTATGATATTGCTCACGGGGAGATACGTTTTTATATAATTAGCTATCTATCAATATGTACTTCTATTCAAATATGTAATACTTAAGTATTTTTCTGCAATGGAACATAACATACTTGTCTTCTTGGTGTTGCAGTTAGAACTGAATTCTTTACCTGTCTGATTTTCCAGCTGCGCTGCTGTGGGATCCATAACTATTCAGACTGGGAGAGTACTATCTGGTTCAAACAAACTAAAAACAACAGTGTGCCCCTCAGCTGTTGCAAAGCAGCCCTCAGCAATTGCACTGGCAGTTTGACCCGCCCCATGGACCTTTACTCGGAGGTGAGGCAGCCACAGCATGAACTGGCACAGCCACATGCTTTTGCTGGCAATTCATTTTCTTTGGGGGAAATCAAATCTTAGGTGTATTTGCTTTAACAGGAAGTAGATGTGGTTTCTTGCAGGGGGGGAATACTTTCTCTCCTCTTTTCATCTGTAAGTAATTTGCATCTAATTACTTTTCTTAGTCTTAGTGTTATCTTTCTGTCCTGTGTGATGCTTTTGGGGTTTTTGGAGTGTCTAAATATGGTTGCCAGATTGATACATAAGAAGCCTACTTGTTTCAGGGGTGTGAGGCTCTGGTTGTAAAGAAGCTTCAGGAGATCATGATGTATGTCATCTGGGCAGCACTAGCATTTGCTGCTATTCAGGTAAGAGAATGTTCTTTATTTGTTACCTTCTTTCAGATTAGATCTAAACTGCAGTACAGATAATTACAGGTATGCACAGATAATTACAGATATTGCACTTTAACACAGAACTTTCCACTGCTATGTGAATGTATATTCTGTTAGAGCTGAACAGTCAGTGTTATATGCAGTAATCCATTTTGATGTAGATGGTAAATTATTTTGTGAAAACTTAATTATCTAGGTATTAAGTGTCTTAAATGTCCGCTGATGGCATTTAACACTTGAAGAGTTTGCATAGTGTTTAATTTCCAGCTTCTAAACAGCTCATTCTTCATGCTGTTTTAGAGGTACAGTAGCTTAACTATGCTTCATGGTGTACAAATGTCAGGACCACCCAGGACATGCACCAAGGCTTTTGGTAGTGTGCTCTTTGTGTACAACTAGTTACCCTGCTCATAAGAAGGTAACTGAGGAAATAAACTAGTGTGTATAATTAGTACTTAATAAATTTTAGTACTTAATAAATTTTAAGGAAGAAATAAGACTAGCACTGTCTCCCAGACATATTTGTAAAATGGAAATTGAGTGCTCATCAGCTGGCAGACCTAGTACATTAATGACATTATTTTGAGACTGTGCCTGTGCTATGGTCTCTGAGTAATGTAGTACATGTGCTGAATCCCAGGAGACTTAAAAACTAATTTCAAAGTTACTTTAGTGTTCTTTAATAGCATTTGAATTAAAAAGACATACCTGTCAAATCTGACAATTTAAGCACTTTTGTTTTCAAAAGCAGCTTTGAGACACGTTGTAAGTTTGAAGGTAAATAATCTTCTGCAAAGTCTTGTGAAAATAGGGTTCCCTTTATATTTCAACGCTATAAAGAAGTACTCATAGTGTAGACTGTATGTGTCATGTTGAACTATTCAGACCCAGACTACTTTTGTTATGGAACTTCAGATTTGGTGAGATCTGCCTTCAGTCTCCTGAAGGGAAGGTACAGTTTTAATTGTCTTTCTCAAAACATCAGTTGTTAAAGCAGTACTTGTTTGAACAATGAAATGTATTTGTGTACTGAAAATTAATGTCTTTATCACAACCATAGTTACTATGACAATTTTTTTTTATGTCAGAAAAAAGTGTATCTTATGAAAGTGACTGAGGTGAGTCTCGAAATGAGGCATTATTCTTTGTTTTGGAGTTTGCAGGTTGATGAACAGGTCTGCCCCAAAGTGCAGCACAGTTATAATCCTTTCTGGCCCTGGCCCAGAGTTTCTGACACATGCTTGCAATGGCAGCGTGGCTGCTTGCACCCTTCTGTTCAGACTGTTGTATTATTTATCTCCTGAAATTTGAGACATTAGTTCTGACATCTTTGTCTTTGCCATACAGAATTCAAGTATGTACTTGGCCCAGTTCTCAGCAGAATAGTCTGTGGGCAGACTGAAACGGAGATGGGATGTGAACTTCAGCACATGGCTGTAACTTGGGTCATACCCTGTAAACTTTGAGGAATAATTGTTTTTCTCGCCATTTGGTGGATTTTGCTACCTTCCCTCTGTGCTCGCTGCACAGTTCCCTCTGAACAGATTTTGTTATGCAATGAAGCAAAGTTCATTACCTCTAATAGCCTATAGTCAACAAATTTTACCTTCAGTAATTGCTTTAAAATTAAAAGACTGAGGAGAATATTTTTGCAAGGCTTGAAATTTATGAACAACTTAGTATTTTCTGTATAGAAGTAATTTTTGGCATGTTCATGTTTCAGTTACCATGGGGATCTTCCAGTGTGCAGTAATTCCCTGGTCCCAGCCACAGTGACAGCACAGAACTATTAATAGATAGGAAGCAACTGAAGGGAGCAAAGGCACAGCTTTTGTGGTTGGTGATCATTTACAAAGGGCACATATATATACAGCCAGTGAATATTTGTACAAAATTGGTTTGGGGAAAGATTGAATGTAGTTACTGCTAGCAGGCAAATTAAAACCAAAATTAATTAAAAAAACCTAAACAAACCTCCTGAAAGTAGGAAATGTCTAAATTTTCCTGAAATTTCCCTCCTGTTAAAAAGGAGGGATGCATGGATCTTTCCTCAGCGCAGACATCTAAAATAGCTGTTCACAGTATTAAATAGCAACCCAAGAGGAACAGGCTCAAATCTTTAAAATGTTTAGAGGTGCTAGCATTTTTTTTAATGACATAATAAATAATGTTTGTAGAGAACATTGAGATATGTGAGTCACTTCTGTGTTTATAGTGAATTCTAGGAATATGCTCAGCAACCTCCTGAAGGACAAAAATGGTTTAAATAGTAACTCAGAAGTTAATTGCATGAGGTTTTGCTATAGTATCTGAACGTTTGAGATTTCACACAACTCTGTATAAATTAAATGTCTCAAGAGAGTCATTGAACAGGGTTGTCTGTGCAAATAACTGTAAATGTTCTGAACCTACTTTTATCCATTTGATGTACGTGGCTAGAGTGAATTCTAGCAAAAGGCTAAAGGAGGTGTTGTTCTGCATCACACTTTTGGTTTTATTCTGGCTTTGAGCAGCAGAGAAGTTTTTGTACTTGCAGGCTGTGAGCCTTCTTGAGAGTTCAGTAGCCATTGGCAATTACCATAAGCTCTCGTTTGTGGATTGAATTGTAGATATTTCCTCCTCACTTAGAAGGGCTGTGCCCATGACCAGTCATTCTCTCGTGTAACTTGTTTCCTCCTGCTCTGGCATGAGCTTATCAACCTGAGCACCCTGGTGTCCCTGCTTATTGCAGGAGGGCTTGACTGGATGGCCTTTAGAGGTCTGTCCCACCCTAAACCATTCCATGATAACATATTTAGGAGTCAGTCTGTGAGCTGGAACAATCTGAGTGAAGAAAGGTGCTGCTGTTAATGACAGCTGAAGTGTCACACTACATTGGTCTCCATGTGCTTTTTTAATCTCTGCTGGTTTCTGCTATAGATCCAGAGCAGACAATGCACTGCAGACAAAGAAGAGTATTGGTCTTTACAGCTTGTTCCTTTCCAGGAAATAAAAAGCTCATACTATAACTTCATCATGTCTCTTCCTAATCACTGCTTATTTAGATTTAGGGTTTTTAAACATTCTGTTTTCAGTCTTTCAGCAGACTGGAGTACTATATTGTGTGTACCATCATTTAGTTTTAAAACATGCAAACATCTGATGTTTGCGTTGGCCTGTATTTTAAAAAAGTCAGTAACTCTCCTTTTGTCCCAGTACTATTTTCACTGGGCTTTGCTGTATCAGAGAGGAAGATCTACACTTGTCTGTTCACCCATTTCATTTTTATTTGCTTTCTGTCCAAGGAGTTTTTTTGTGGTGTATTTTTGGAGTGGGCTCTTTTTTAAGAAATCATGTTACCTTCAGAGTGGTGCTTTATAATCCAGAGACAAGACAGGGGCCTCCTGAAGTATTTGCATCTGGGAATAAACTTCTGTGCATACAACCAAATCAATACAATCTCACACTCTACTAGAAGCTATTCCCAGTTACTGTAGAGCACACAACACAACACTACACTTGCTATTTTTTAGTAGGTATGGTCTTCTACCTTCAATAAACATGCAACTTCTTTAAAATATCATGCCCTGTATCCCTGGTTATTCATGTGGTTTCAGACTTGTAAATGGACCCAGGATGATCATACCCTAAATCCTGGCAAGCATGCCAGCACAGTTGTGATGCTGTGAATTTTAGCATGTCTAAAAGTGAATTATTTGCCTTAGATTTAAGCTTTCTAATGTGACATGTTCACAGAGAGAGTTTTATGAAATCTCTTTCAAAAACCCATTCTCATCATAGCAGTTAAGCTGATGCATTTGAGTTGCACTTGGATTTTCCGTACCAGTTACGGTATCTAAAAATCTGTACCTTTCATTAAAACACATTAGGAGTTTCTTCCATCTGAATCTGAATTATTGAGGCACAATACAAGTGGCTGACCAAATAAAAGTTTTGTTTTACATGTCCAGCATAATATTGTAAAGAAAATGAGACTGAAGTTTGTGGCCCTTGCAGTTTGCAGCAGGAGCCAAGGCTCTTGGAGGAGCTGCTGTTTGTTGCCGTTTATGTTAATTGCAGTGTTGAAGCATGCTGACAGTCTGTGCTGAGGTTGAGTCTCTTGAAGTGCCTTCCTTGTACTCAAGCTTGTTCTCTGTTTTCTCTCCCTAGCTGCTGGGCATGTTGTGTGCCTGTATAGTTCTATGTAGGAGGAGTCGAGATCCTGCCTACGAGCTTCTCATTGCTGGTGGAACCTATGCCTAGAGGAGAGCTCCAACATGCAGTTCCATCTTCCCCCACTCCTGTGGAAGGTGAACGGGCCAGGTTTACTTCCATAGCTTTCTTGCCCCAAGCACACCTTTCTGACATGAGGGCAGCCGCACTGTGCACTGGTGATGGGCAAAACAACAGCTTTACACAAACCCATATAATTACCTGTGACTTTCACTGTTTTAGCCAGCTATTCATGTATCTAAATGTTTTAGTATGCTAGTGAACTTTCTAATTTCAGAACCATTTGCGAGTTTAAGTGTAATTTGGTTGATATGAAAGTCAAAGGATGTGTGCCTACTTTGGTAGATTACCTCTAAGCATTAACTGGCTGATTCTTGCATATAGAGAGAGGATGTCTTAAACCTTTCTGGCCAAAGTTGTACAAAGGAAGCCAGCTGTATTTCATTTGAGAAGAAAAAAATATTTTAATCTTGCCCCTCACCAGTGTCACTTTTAAAAAAGAAAAAAAAAACCCTAAGTCCAGTACACTTTATATATAAAGAAATTGTGAAAAACAAAACAAAAAACCCTAACCAATTTTAGGATTATGTGACTGCAGTTTTGACCTTCAGAGATCCAGTCTTTCAAACATTAGTGGTTTAAAATACAAGCTGGCTTTTCAGGAGTATAATGTATGCACTACTGTTCTATAATGAAATATTTCATTTTTCTATGAAGAGCATTTTATGTGTTGAGTGAACTGTTAGACTGTAGACCTTCAGTTGGTTTGGAAACAATGTAGCCATGTAGAGTAGCAAAGTAGTATGTGAAAGTGATCTCAACTGTAAATAGTAAACCTGATTAAATAAATCTCTATATCCTCCCTGTAAATGTATCTTGTTTTCTGTTTAACATTCTAGTGTATTTGGTCCAATGGAGTCTGGGTGTGCTGGACAAACTGTGTGAAAACAAAAGTTTTGGATGGCTTCACTTCAATAGCTCTGTATTTATGGTTTGCTGGAAACCTGATTGTAGTGTATTTGTGCTTTTTATTTGAAACAATGGCAGCAAAACACAGAACAACAAACTTGGCTGAACTTGATGGAAACTTAACATCTTGTGCATATGATTAAGGAAGAATCAGTTGCCTCTAAACAGTGGGTAATGAATAGCTTTACTGTAACTGCTGTATGTTAATTATGTTTTAATGTGTCTTGCATTATTCAAATACTTAGTCACTGCCCTACTTTCAGTGTCTTCAGGTTCCTCCTCCTTTGCAGAAGCCAGGAATGTTCAGAATTTTTAACAGTTCCTTATGTACAAAGCAGACATGCTCAGTTAAACTGCCATCAAGATAATCTCAAATAACTGAAGAAACATCACTCAGAAAAAGAAAATTCTAATGTGTACACATTGTTGAAGCCAATGTGACTTCTTGGGGGATTTTTCTCAGTGCTGTTACACTGCTGTAGAAGTGTACCTTTGGAATTCTGTTAACTTCTAAAGGTGAGTGATAAATGGTACTCCCTTGGGACTTAGATTTTCATTCTTAGTACAGCATGTGGCTCAATCCAGAGGCCTCCTGACTGTGGCATCAGATTTCCCAGATGTGGCAGCAAGCTTGACTGAATTTGATTGTCTTCATATTGTGTTGCATGTTGTAAATATGGGATAATAAGATTGAGATAACCCTGGCTTGTAAAAATCAATGTGGAGAGATTTTAAGACAGCCTTGTATTGCACAAAATAAGGCTAAGGATGCTTCAAAAGGTGATCAGCTCTTAGAAACTCCACAGTCATGAGCCTGTACGTACCCCTTTGAAATGAGGATACTTTGGGGGGAATAACAGTGCTTGTCAGTCTTGCTGGAAGACATTTTGGATTTGAAGTACAGATGACTTGACAGTACTTGCATGTAAATGAAGAAAGTCTCTGTTTCCTCTTTAAAATGCAGAATATTTGTGCTGGAATGTGGAAACTATTCAATATTTTACAACTCTTACATAATCCACACAAAGCCCAACTGAACTTTTAACTGGTGTGAATTAGTTTTTTCTAGGAACCACTGACCTTCTTACATTACACCATTTGTAGTAGGTCGTGGATGTGTCAATAAAGTTATAGTGGTGTTTGGGTTTTCTAAAATACAAAATCAAACTTCATACACCCCCACACCCAAAAAGCCAACCAAACACAGACTTGCAAGGGTCTAATGCGTGACATTTTGTGTAATTCGCTGAAGATGGGAACAGTGGTGTAGATCTGTGGCTTCCCTTACTGAAAAAAATGAACAGACTTTGGCTTGCATTAGGCAGGAGTGTTGGTGTGGCTGTACTTTGGCCTTCCTAATTAATACATTCATATCTCTGTATTTTAGGGGACAAGGGATGGTTTAGTTTCATTATAGCTTTTTTTTCCTTGATTCCTATGTCTAGTCTTTTAAGTTCCTGTATTAATTTCTTCTTGGCTGTCTTGTAGCTGAAGAGTCTGAGAGGGCTCAGTGCAGGCTGCACAGGAAATTATTCAGACTGAGTGAATCTCTGTGTGCTACATGCAGCACACAGGCATGGAGCTTGCCTGCAGCAGTAAACCTTACCTGATCCAGAGGGGTTTAACACAGGAAATTAGAATTGCCTTCAGGGATTTTTTTAATTGGGTTTTATTGTTTTCACTTCTATAAAAGTGACTTAAGTACATTGCAGTGCACTACCTGTGTTTTACTGCCTTTCAGCACCCTAATAGGAGGCCCCCCAAGTCTCATGAGTCTCATTCAGATTGTGGGTCTACTAAGGCACATTGACTTATTAAAAAAGAGAAGTGGTTTAACAAGCTCAATTTAACAAAGTTAGTGAAAAAAATTTCTGCCTTGATAGCCAGAAGAAGATGGCTCATGAGATTCTTCGGTACTTGCAGTTTCAGATGAGATTTGAGATAAGTACTTGTGATAATAGTATCAGTGATAGCCTTCAGAGTACAGTTAGTGGGTCTTGTAACTGTGACTTAATCTTGGGCCTGGGACAAATCCCTCTGGAATGCACAAGTCAGCAAGTGTGTCCTGCAGCAGCAGCAGCAGCACACTCTGGGGTGACTGCAGGACTTGGAGAATGCCACCTGAGCCTCTACCCTCCCTCTTGCAGTCTTTGCTCTTGGGAGCCACCCCTACTGACTGGGGCAGCTGTCTTTGCTACACATAATAAGCTTAATTTTACTTCCATGGCCTTTTTCAAAGCACATGTTGATAATCTTTCCTTGCTGATCTCTGCAGCCTCTCATAGCTGATCTGTTTCCCCTGGAGCTGCATTAAGCAGTTGGAAAGCTCTCTTGGGGGCAGCATCTTTTAAACCATGATCTATGCTTGGGCTGTTGCTAAAAGACACAGAGCAGACTTCCATCTGTGCTCCATCCAACCTGATGTGAGCACAAAGCTTCCTCTGCCAAACTACTGATGTGATGCAGTGCCCTATGAAGTGGCAACAAAACTGGTAGCTGTAGGCTGTGCCTGGCTGTGGGTAAGGTGCTGGCACTCAGCCTGTTTCCCGCTGTCCTGCGTGTCAGTCTCCTATTCCTGGGCTGCTTCAGCACCGCCCTCTCATGTCTGTTGCGATAACTGGGTTTGCCATTTGTCCATCTCAGTTTTAGGGCTGCTCTTTAGTGCTGGGACTGATTAGGAGAGAGAAAACTCACTGGCAGGTAGCAGAATGCTGTTGCTGCTGAAGTCTGGGTATGACCTGGTTTTGATCAGGCAGTCATAGTTTGCCTGTGCCCTACACACAGTAGGTGTAAACCTTGCCCGTGACAGAATTACCTGCAAAAAACCTACAAGATAGTCCTGAGGTAGTCCTGGGAGCAAGTCATCTTTCCTTCTGTATACCATAACACAAGGTTTGGTGTTTAAAAATTGCAGGCCAGTTGTTACTAGGTGGAGGAGGATGTGCTGGGGAAGCACAGCTGTACAGCTGCTCCATGGCCATGTGCTGCATCCTGGCAGCTGCCTGGGGTGGCAGAGGTAAATATTAGATTTGTTGACCTGCTCCTTTGTTTCTTCAGTCTGACGGTTGCCTTCACAATACAGGTTTTGTGCTTCCAATATGTATTTAGTCCAGGCATATGCCTTTGATTTAGTCCTTGCTATGACTGCAGTAATCCCTGCTGGATCTGTGCCTGGCAACAGATGTTGCTTCCTTCAGTGTCTGGACTCCAGGACAGGAGTTCAGTTGTTTTGTGTGGGGTATTTACACTGTAGATGAATACAAAGTACAGTTTATTCATCATTTAAAAGCAGGGCTGAGTTTGTAGATTAAGCGTGGGCATTAACTTAAACCTGCACTAGTGAGAGAGTATCAGAACTCTGGTCTGGGGACCTGAGACGTGGTGATCCTTCTGGAGCAAGCAAAGAGGCACTTCTTGCTAGTGATATGCACTGAAGCACGCATTTTCTCTCACCTGCTTCTCTTGACCCCGAATGCTAAAGATATGTCAGAGCTTTTGAGTTGAAAAAGTTATTTTTTTGCCAGGCAGAAGCCTGCAAACTGGCTTGCTTTAGGTAACATGGGCCACAGCAGTGTTGGGACCATGGAGCTGTTCCTTTTGGCACTCCAGGGAATAGACAGCTTTGCTTTCATTCGGATGTGTGGTGCTTCAGGTACCAGCTCTTTTCACCAAATGGGCTCCTGCCCCGTTTCAGAGAATAATTTAAGCTGTCCTGTCAGCCCTTTGCTAGGTGAGGCTGTGACTGTAGAACTGGAATGCATTTCCCTCATGCAGATAAAACACTTAAGCAAGGCACTGGCAGTTGTGGGGCTTGACAGTACCTAGGATGCCTTGCAGTCGAAAGCAGTCTGCTCTAGAAAACTAATTCTGAAATGGAATTCTGAAGTTTTTCTCCCAGCTGGACAAAGGAAGCAGCAACATCTGCTCTTTGCCTGAATGAGTCTGCCATTGAATTGCATCGGAGAAGTCTGCCAGCACATGTGGTGCATGCGGGGGTAGTGTTCATACATTCCCAGATGAGAGTAGGAGAGGGATAAATCACCAGCGGCAAAGGTGGCATTGAGTCCTGTGCCAGTCTTTACCAAGCACCTCACAGGCAGCAGGCAGGACTTAATTCCCAGTACATGCTATAGAACTAAGCACTCCTTGTACTTCCTGGAGCTGGAGAATGCCCCATCCTTGGGAAGCATGCTTGGTGCTAGTAGCCTTGCACTCTGTGAAGTACTTTTGCCCTCTGAGTGTAATGTCCATTTTGAAAGCTTAAATCCAGCATTTATCCTGATAGTTTTGTTTCCCTCTGTACACCTTCAGTATTGAAAAATGCCGCATTGAGGATACATTACAGACACTGAGGAAACAGAAGTTAAATTTAGAGCTTGTGCTAGTAAGTGCTGTGGATAAAAAGGCTGGCACGGGACCCTGCAGAGCAGGGAGGATGCATTTCTCCATGTGCCCTCTCTCCCTCTTTGGTTTTGAATCCTCCCATGACTGCTGAATTGAGCAGTGACCTAGTAAAACCTTTAGCTGCCACTTAGCAGAACAAAGTCACTATCGCTTAAGTCTCCCTTCCTCACCCAGGGCTCAGACACAAGAAGGGCTGTGCAGCCCTTCTCTAAAGACAAAGCACTTCTCACGTCTATCAGTGCATTGAAAGCTTTCCCATTCACACTTACGTTTTCGTTCTTATCCTGGGAAGGTTAAAGTTCACTACTTTCCCAAGAAGTTCCTCCATGGGCTGTTTTCGGCTTAAAAATTCCGAACAATTCTTCTTTAGATGCAGCTGTTGAGCATTTGTGCCCTTGCAGGGTGGAAGGGAATGCATTGAACTCCCCCACACCCTCCCTGGATTGAGTGAGTGTTATCTCATGTCTGCACCCCCCATCCTCAGAGCTTACAAAACAAGCACTGTGTATACAATATAATTTTTCCTTTTGTACGAGATTTTCCATTGCAAATATTGATCCGACCACCACCCAATGCTAGCTTGTTTAGACTGTGTCTGGGATTGAACAATCACCAAAATGCTGAATGTGCCAGGAGGATTTTCAGCTCGGTGTCAGAGTGGATTACAAGCTCCCCATGATGAATGGGGGAACTGAGGGGTGAGGTGTGACTTCTCCAGTCATACCTTTGCTTCACAAAGCCCTTGATGTATTCAAGGGTTTAGCCTGGGCTGCTTGAACAATCCAAGTGTGTAATCCAACACATAGGAAATTTCATTCAAGTTTAGGCTGGAATGTCTCCAGCTGTACTGTGTGTCCATGTACCCTGAGGCAGAGGCTCCGGCAAATGCCTGGATTTCACTCAGAGAATTGAAGTCAAAGCACTCCTTAGGTAGCTGTACCTCATTCAGCATTACACCTATTAACACAATGGTTACTTCTCTTTATGTTCGCCTTGATTTGGTGTTTTGGTTGAATTCTGGTAATGGCAGCAAAGCTGGGATATATGTTCTGATTTATGTTTCCAAATCTGGTTAATACTGACTTTTTGAGACCTGGTAAGTAAAAATCCTCCTGCTTTCAGACATCCTCTTAGGGTATCTGTTCCCACTTCACCTCTGCCCCCCAGTAGTTGTTGTACCCTGTTGCTTGCCGAGGCTGGGCGTGTCCCACTTTAGGGACAGAAAGAGAGCAGGCACAGAAGCATCGTGAGGGAACAAACTCTTCTCTCTCTTTATTTACAAATCTAACTCCTTTATACATTTGTACAGAGGTCAAGAGATTGGCTACAGAGGTTGCCACCTCTCAACCTGGGTGGTGGACATCGCCATCAATCATTTCTTCTCTCAGAGGAGAAGTATGCAAACATTCTAAGAACAGATATTGTTTTCATGAAGCTGCGTGAGAAAGTTCTACAGAAAGACAAAAAGACAAAACTCAGGGCAACAGTACCCTCAGTCCTCAGGAGGTTATGTGGAATCCCTTGAAGGCTTGAAGCTGTGCTCCGAGTTCTGTTTACCTGATGGTTTTGGATGATACTGTCTTTCCCCTTAGAAATTTCAGGGATATCAACTCTGATTTCTGCCAATTTTGCTGGGTGGCCACGGTGATTTCTATGAGTTTTGTGTCTAAAAGCAAGATTTAGTCTCTGCTTTCAGTCAGAATAGAACAACACAGTAAATCTGCCTTTTGGGTCAGTGTGTGGGACAGAACGGCTGCAGCCACATGGCACCCAGCAGCAATAGGCTGTAAATGTGCCCTTAATGGTGCCCCAGCAGCTTTGTGCCAGATCAGGTGTCAGCCGTCCTTTAGCAGCTGGTAGAAGGACATGAGCCCTGCACCATGTGTGTGTAACTGGCTAATTTGATGGAAATATGATTATCCAGCTATTCTAGAAACAAATCAGATTTACACTGTGCAGGATCCAGGAGTGCTCAAATTTGGAGATAACTGTGGCTCTGAGCAAAATGTGAGCTGGCTGCTGAACGTAGGTAATTGCTAGCAAAGAGTAGATGATGGCTAACAGTCTGACTAGTTCTTTGCCCTGTCAAGTGAATACAGTGTTCGCATTTTGTTAATAACATAATCACAGGCAGGACATTAATTCCTCTTCCAGAATCTAATTCTTCACATGAGTATTCTTCCTCTACAAAACCCAGCCCGTCAGCCCTTGTGGTCTCTTAGCAGCCATTTATTTTCCAGAATACAGATAAGACTCAGCATCACAACTTTGTTTCCTTTCTTGCTCGCTAGCTCTGGGTGTAGTTCCTGTTTAAGGACATGGGAAGTACTGATATTTGTGTGGCTGGGGACTCAGCCAGTATTCAATGCTCCAGCCCTGCAAGCTGGAGAAGAAGAAAGCCAGAGAAAAGAGATGGTGTTGAGCAGTCTAGGCTGCTCTTCAGGCCTGTACAGTTTGTCCTGTCCCATACAGAGTTGTTGCAACTCCACACTGAAGGTTAACAGTGACTTTTCATACTGTGTTTGGATAGCAATGATGTAGAGTCCCCTGTGCTCTCCAAGCCTGCACAGTTAAGCCATGGCACAGTGATACTGCCACGAGAGTCTGTGGTACCACAAAGTGTGTAAGTTACTCGCCAGTGTTGAGGATAAGTGTTCCTTAATGCCCATCCAGGCTCCTGTTAGACACCCACACCTGGTGCTTGGCTTGTAATGCATCTCCTCTTGGCATTCATGTGCTTCCACTTCAACTGCATTCAGTAATCAGTGAGGTGTGAGCTGCAACTGGGAGAAAATTAATGGAGAGGAGATTCAGACCATGAGTTCACCTCTTGAGACAGGAAGGAAGCCAAGGTAGGAGTTTTTGCTGTTTATGTCTTTATGTACATGATCTGTCACCACTTTGGCTGAGGATGTGGGGTTGTTCATAGTACAGAGCTCAAGCCAGGGGTTCTCGGGGAGGTGGCAAACACTTCAAACCTTGAACAGTCACTGTGCTCCTGCTGTTGCTACATGCTCAGCTGGGAAGAGGTTGATTTCTTCCTTTTAGCTGCCCAGTGGTTGGAAATGCTGGAAGCTGGTTGGCTCTACAGATCACTGAGCTTGGCAGGAGGCTTGGCAGTGTTGGCTGTCCTAGAGCTCTGTCTGTTGGCTCTCTCTGTTTCTAGTCTGATACTACTTTGTTGTTACTACTGGCTCATTGCCTCTTAATATGCAAAAATCTGATCTGTGCAGAGCTGGACCTCACCCTATACTTACAGACATTTCCTAGTTACATGTGGTTATCATTGGTTAAATGTTATTTCATACAGGTTTTCCTGTTCTTCTCCTTAATTGGTAGAAAATGGTAAAAGAACAATATGCATGTTTTGATTTTAGTATAAAAATGCCACTGGAAAGGGCCCATTTCAGTTTCCCATCTGAGCTGAAAATTGAATGATAACTCAATTGTGTTGGCTTGATTGCCCAAATGTTACCAAATTGGAGAGGAAATGTTAATAAGGGCAATGTTATTAAGGCAGTAACCTATAAATGACCCTTGTGCTTTTCCTACTGATGGGGGTGGGTAGATGGATGACACCTAAAATGTGTTCTTAGAGGGTGTGGATATTTCTTGATATCTTTATTCTATTTGTGACAAGTGCTGCCACACAGATAGGGCAAACTGAAGAATTTGGCTGATAAGTAGTTCCAAGCCATATCTAGACAATGTGAAGCAGAGGATTCATGAGAAAACATTGCTTGCTGCTTTTTCATTTCCTGAGCAGTCTGGGGTTAGCATGTTGGGCCCAAGTGTTGTGACACTGGAGAAATTTTGAAATACCTATAGCCTCTTGCCATCCAACAGTGTTTACTTGACAGAAGAAGAGATTGGTAGAAAGGATATTGGTTTCCTGACTTTTAACAGCAAAAATACGGAATGATTTGATGGGGGAGAAGCCACCATTCCACCAGCTGTCTGTTGGTGATGTAGACCATTTGGTCCATGGAAGGTCCATGGATGATCTGCAATAGGGTTTCAGGGCAAACAAGACTGGGCCCTGCAGTGCCCTGTGTGAGGTTGGGCCCCCAGAGAAGTGAGGGGTCCTGCAAAAATCTGTGTCCTGCATCATTAGAGAAAGGTGCATCTCACTGGTTTTGTTTGGTGGTGTTTGGGGGTTTTTTCTGTATATTTTAGATAATCTGCAAAATATCTACCTGAATTTATTTATTTATTGGTTTATTACAGTGTCCTTTGTGGAAGATGGAGTGTTCAAGAAGTAAATACATTAAACCTCTGGTGCTTTTGGTTTCCTCTAATGCTGTAGCTAACAAGGGTTGCTGTGGTTGTCGGGCAGCCTCCACTCCCAATGTCCTGGCCAAGCTGAAGCCATTGTGCATCTTTGTGTCACTTCAGGCGTGGTCACAGAAACCTCTCCTTCCCTTCCCAGCCTGGGCCAGCGCTGTTCTTACTCTGCTGCCTTCAGTGCCATCCCAGCCCCTCCCGAGCCTGTGCTGATGCCAGGGGCTGGGGGCCCTCCAGCCCAGATGTGGATGTGCTGTGCGGTAACTGCGGGAGTGCAGAGGACTGCAGGCAGCCAAAGGAAAAGGGCCTGCAGCAACTCCTGTTCCATTCTTGAAGGGAGAATTTGAGTAAGATACTGCAACTGCCTCTGACCTTCACTGTGTTCATTTAAGAAAAGATTGCACTGACCATTTCAGCTTTTTCTTTAGTCTGAATTTCTATTGACTTTCTTGTGTATCTGAGCTAACAGCTCCTCTCTCCTCCACGCCTTTCACGTAGCAATAAGATTAATTTTCATTGTCTTGATTCAGTTTTTAGACCTAAAACCTTGGCAAATGGTCATTCTGCCCCAGAAATAGTTTGCTCTGATTCAAATTAAGTCACCAGTTTTTAATTTTTTTTAACGATCGTGAAATACTGAAAAGGGAAGAATGGCAGAAACAGTTGGAAACAATCTTAAATATTAAACTAGAAAGACTGATAGAGCTGAAATCTGTGAAATACAGGGAACCTGCACAGTGCAACATCTCAGAAGAGGTTTTGTTGAAGAATGAGCACATCAGACGTGCCTGGAAAGAACCCAGGACGTTCCTGTGGCAGCAATGGCAGAGGTGCAGCAGCTGCAGGCAGCAGATGGAGCCAGAGCAACCCGTGGGCTGAGCGGGTGGAGGGGAAGCTGCCCTGCTGACATTGCAGGCGGAGGCGATTGGCAATTCTCTGGTGCTCGGAGGAGAGCAGTCAGGGCAGTGCAGCACTGCTGGAGGCTTGGCTTAGCTGGTGTTTTTGTTGTTGGGTTTTTAAACTTGTTGGGTTTTTAATCCCAGAGAGGCATCAGGGAAACCTTCCATCCAAGGCAAAGGCAAGCCGTGGGCCCATCATCTGTCCCAGAATCCAGTGCAAAGCAGAGCCATGGCTAGCATGGGTTTCATTGTGTTAGGAGATGGTTGTGATGGAGTGCCTCAAGTTTTCCTAGTAGGGATGTGTCCCGGTCCTTCAGGTGCTCCTCTCTGGCTGCATTCACTGTTTATTGCATTTTCATCTGTGACTGGTAAACCATCCTCTGTCAAAAATGCCATCACAGCCTGTGCACAGAGAGAAAGGGATCCATGGCAGAGAATGTGGCTGTTGTGAGCATAAGGGTGGCTCCCAGGCTGGCTGGAGACAATCCTCCATCCTGGAGAAACTGCACTTGCTTCTGTGATCTTTTCCCTTTGACAGTTGAGATCTGGGCAGGATTTTCCTCCCAGAATCACTGAGCTTTGAAGCACTGCTGGCAGCACAGTGTGCTGAGGGAGGACTGTGCCAAAACATGCAAGTCCTAATCTCTCAGGAGTGAAGATGGCTTTTGCAGACAGTGTAGGCCAGGAGAATAATGGGATGAGGCAGGAGCAAGGGAGAGAAAAGCATGGTCAGTTGGTTATTTCCTGATTAGTAGTTGTAGAAAACATTGTTGGGATGCCCTTGGTCAGCTGAAGCAGACCTTGTGTGCTGATTGTTTTCAGTAATAGAATACTTGTAAAGTCTGAGGACTGGTGCTTCTTTTCATCAAAGCTTTTCAAGATAAGAGCCTGGCACGAAGCCTCGCTGCCCATTCCTTTCTGCTGTCCACCAGCCGTCCTCATTTTCTGCAATGACAACTACAATGTCTCCTTCACTGATGTCCAGTTCATCCACGTTCTGAAAGGAGACAGGGAAAACAAATGTAGTTAGCCTGGGAGCACAGGAAGGCCCAAACTTGTATCTGGTGGGCTTTTTTTTTTAATCCCACAGTCACTTCATCAACAGTCTGCCAACGTCCTTCTGGTTTGAAATGACAGACAATGAGGGATTAAGCATTTTGGCTATTTCCTTAAGATGCTCAAATTTCCCCAGCCTCCATGGTGTCACCTCCTGCACAACCTGGTGGTTTTATCACTGGGGAAGTCCAGAAAGGGTTAAACACCATTCTCCTAAACCAGCTCACCATGACCTGCATAGTCTGCAGGTGCTGCTAAATAAAACAGAGCACAGCTTAATTCCTAAGGGGGATAACAGTGTCTCTGCTAATCCATGCCTGAAATAGGTCTCTCAGTTCTTTTAGCAGGGAACAGCAGTGACCAGTGGGGGACAGTGACTCTTGGATGGCTGTGACTTTCATCCCCAGACAAATGCAGTAGTTGCAAATAAGCTCTCACTGAGCTCCCAGGCAGCCATCAGTGTTCAGTGGTGCTGTCCTATTTTCCATAGGAAACCACTTTGCTGCCCATGGTGTAGTAAATAGAAAACAGGCTTCCAGAGATGTTTGAGGTGTCAGCTAAAACTAAATTTAATGCACCTGAGTAGGTAAGAATGGACTCAAAAAATGAGTGGCCTCAATGTAAAATATACAAAAGGTAGTAACAGGCTCTTTTCTCAGCAGGGAATATCCCTGTGTGGCATAGTTTTAAGGGACTCCTGGAGTAATGAGGTGTTCCAGTACTCTCCTTAGGGGAAGTGCCATTAACAGGGAGCTGCTTTCAGCTGTGCTTGCATGAAATGTCATGTAAATAATAAAAGAAAGTTTAAAATGAAGCAAAAAGCTCTCCAGCATCAAATAAAATATGTTGAAATAGTTCTGTACCTAAGGGAAAGTGTTCCCTTTGAGATTTTTCTCTGCTTTCGTCATTTATCTGGCTATTTTGTCACTGTGGCATTTCTTCAATTGTTTGTGGCAGGTCCCTTTGTGTGAAGCTCTCTCTGCACTGAGACATACGACCTCCTGGATGCTGTTTCTTCTGCTGATCTAAAGCTGATAATAGGAACCTGTAAACTGACATGTAAAGCAAGTGGAGTTGGAGTCCAGGTTCTGGAGTCCATCTGAATTAGCAAATATTTATAACTACTCCATTCACAACTTTTACTAACGGCATTCTGCCTAGTTGGGACTGGAGTCAGGGAGAATTCAATATCCCAGTTAAGGATGCAGGTTGTTCTCTTTAACAGTTTTTGTTGGCACATGAACCAGCTCCACTGTGATTCTGCAGCTTGCAACATGGAAGTACAGGGAAAGAATGTCCTTTATGGGATCCTGTCCTCTCCAGCACGGAGAGCCAGCGTGCTAAACTGGAGCATGATCATGTCCCTGCCTGTTAAATTATGGTAACATCTCCTTCACAGAATTTACACTTCCAAGGTGTTTTAATCAGTATCATTTATTTTAAATGTGATGCTATGAAGTACTTATTTCAAAGCCTTTTTTTTACCTGGGCTGTGTAGTCGTAAAGTACTCTGTAGTCCTGTGATGACGTGATCTCAGCATTTTCATTTACAAAAATGGATGCATAGACTCCGTCTGTTCTCTCTGCCGGGGGAAAATAAGGAATAAATACCCACCACAGAGACAAAGAATTCAGTTGCTTATAAATGCATGGGATCATATGCAAGAGTTCACAAATACAAGGGTTTCTGTTCTCTCTCTGCCTGGAGATGTACATGTATAGAAAAGCTGCTGTGAACTGTAGGTAAAGTCTTGCACAAAAACTGTCCCCCATTGACGGGATGACAATACACTCATTGAACTTCATGGGAGGTCACAAAGTAGCTTCAGCCTCAGTTTGGGAAAAAGGTTTCCCCTGGTAAAACACAATCCAAGTCATCCAAGGAGGGAAACACTCCGATTAAAATGGTTTAAAAATGTTGCTGCTGGGGGTATAAAATTCTAGCAGTTCCACGGCTCACATAGGACTCTTCCCCTTGAGAAAAATGGAAAATACTGTGCCAATGGGTCACCAGACATTCCCCAGTGGTTTATATAGTTCTCACATAGCTATTTGTCATGGACATAACTATTTTTGCAGATGTTTTGGTTTAATGCAGCTTGTTGGGGAAACTTCTCATTTCTTCCCAGAATCTGTCTGGGAGCTGCCCCTGCTGAGCACCAAATGCAGCAAGAGAGAGTCTGGGCTGTGTTTCTGGGTGCCCAAGCAGGCAGGCCTGACAGAAGCAGTTGATTTTAAAGCTGTTTGAAAACAACTTTTCTTTTGGTAAGAACTACAGTTAAAATGCTTTTGTTTACTATCAAACCAATATAAATGTCATAAACTGTTACCTTCTACATAGTCAAAACAGTGTGTTTTAAATATCATCTGATAAATTCCTCATTATAAAGATTACAAGACAACAGTGTAACTGTGAGGTGAGGTGAATATTTATATCCCTAAGCCATGTGCCTGGTGTGTTAAAAATACTATGTATTCTCTGGAGCTTTTTAGTGGTAGTTCTGCTACACAAGGAGAAAATTCATGTCGATGTCAAACTGCTGCTCAGGCCCTCCCTGCCTAGATGGAGGTTTTGAAGAATCTCTGGATTATTTGGCACTTTCAACTGGGAAATTTGTTTAATACACATCCAAGCAAAATTCATTTCCAGACCACTCTTGCCTGCCAACATGTGAATATCTGCTGTACATTTCTGCTCCATGTCAAAGCTTGGTTTAGCAACATGATCTAAAACAAACACATCTGGTAAACTGATTTCCTGCAGAGCATACCCAGAGGAGGGGCTGAAGGAGTGGCAGTTTCCGTGTTGTTTTTGCTGCTCCCATGGAGTAGTCCAGAAAATCTGCAGAATCAAGAGAAGCCAAAACCAAAATGAGTGAACAGGCCTGGGTATGAGCATTCCTTCATCTCAGCGCTCTGACTCAGCCTTCCCTCCATCTGATTCACAGAGTAGATGTCACTTCTTTCCACGGCCTTCTATTTTCTTTTATGCTGTAGATATACTTATCTCCCTTTAAAAATGTATTTTTAAAAATGCAGCAGACTATTGAACCATTAACTTCACTAAATTGTTCATGAAATGCAGCAGATAATATTTTTTTGTAGAGCCGAAGGCTCATGGTGTGAAACTCCAATTATTTCACAATGTTAAAATGATGAAAATTGTCAGTTGCATATAAGAGATTAACATCTCTTTGTGTTTAAGGAAAACCCTGATACAATTTAAAATACAGACCTTGTGTAACAAGCCTTTCTAAAAGCTGTGAGTTTAAGTGAATTTTTATTTTAATCTATCCCTAGTTATTTCCTATATCACAGCTGGGTACTGAAGACTAAGTAAAGTGAGAAAATGGGTTAGGATTCTCAAGCTGAGATAGAAATAGCATTGCATGCTTAAGGCATATTTAATGGGTCTGATTTTTCAGCCAGCAAACACTCAGTTTTTCTGGAAAATGGATATCCTCTCTCAAGAGTTCCTGAAAGACTCGGGCTGAGTCTCTCCAGGCTCCTTGCCCATGCTGCTCACAGTTGTGTTCTGAATGGCAGAACAATTGTCTTATGTAACTGCACAGGATGCAGCATGGAATTCATTCGAGAAGATCCAGTTTCCAACTGAAAAACAAAGTATTGTGTATGACCCTGACCAGCTCACTGGCAAGGCTGGGCCACATTTCAGAGGGGGGGTCACTGCCTGCTTCCTGTCTTTGCCATGTCTTAGGGGTTGTTAAATTATAAATCTCTTCTGCTTTAATTGTGATGCCCCATTGTGAATTTGCCATTTTAGTATAAAATATTTAAACCAATAGAGCCACCATGTTCTTCTGCTGCTGTAACTACATCCATGTCTAACATTTACCAGCAGAAATGGATCAGAATAGGGAAAATTGCCTCCCTAATCATCCCAGTTTTTCCACCCTGTGCTTTTCCCCTTTGATCCAGCTGGAGACAGCAGCTCTTTATTCTGCTTAGCTGAGTGGTGCTGTAAGCACAGAGGAATTGCCCCTAAGGACAGCTCTCCCAGCAAGATTCACCTTCACCCTCCCTGGAACCAACTGCTTTTGTTGCTACGTGCCCTGCCCCAGTAGGAGAGAGGAAACGAGTGACTGCTGCCATTGCTGGCCAAGTAATCGTGTGATGAGCTCATCCCCTGTCCCTCTTCCCACCAGGGCAGGGCAAAATTACCCTGACTCCATTTTAATGCCTTTACTTCTTCCGTCAAGTCACATTCACTGATACATAGTTGCCTCTTGCTACAATGAGGGAAGTAACAACTTTCCATGAGGTGTTTTGTCATCACGCATGGCTGTTGATGTGGAGAAATCCCCGTTCTGGGAACTGGCCTTGGCCACTCACCTCTTCATCATCCCACAGGACTGGGTGGGGCTGTTGCTGCGCCTGCTGGGCTCTCTGCTGTAGTAGTTCTCATACCCTATGGCATCTGCAGCAGGGTAATAAAAATGAGATGTTCAAACAGGAAACCCTTTTCTCCCTGCCAGCGCCTGACCTGGGGCTGCTGGAGCAAACTGCAGGGCAGCAAAGGTCTGCCCTCGCCTGGAATGTGGCCGGAGCAGCTCAGGGAGACCTGGGGCCTTAACAAAACCATTCCAGTGGCTGGAAACAGCCACGGCCCTGGTGGCAAGGCAAGGCACCCTCAGCCTGAGCCGAAGTCTGAGGGCCCCACTGGAAGGGCTGTGACCGCCCTAATGAGGGAGGCAGTTTCCTCCATGGCTGTTTCTTCCATTGCCTCAGAGCTCAGAATTTAAGGGGCCAGAGTATGATCATTGTGAGCCCTAAACTGTGTTCATGATAGAATTTGCTGCAGTACATTTTGTCTCTTTTTTCCTCCATGTATCCAGTCAGGATTTTTTGTCAGCTCTGGGGAGATTCCCAAGTGTTATCGCCTGCAGCAATAACGAACAATTTCCTGGTGTGTACTTGTGTGTTTTCCCACCTTTCATATCTCCCCCATCCATCTCCTGAGAGTTTATTTGCTGTTTACTCAGAGATGTTTGGGTTTTGTTCTCTCAAACACATTTAGGTTGCAGTTCCTTCGCTCTCCCCTATGGTGTCATTAAGGGTGAAACTGAGACCATTTCCAAGTGTAACTTTACAGATGAAATAGTTACAGGTGGATTTATTTGTCATCTCAGAGCTCCCAGTGCAGCTCCTTACAGCTGGTGGCCACACACCCTTTCTGCCTGCTCAGCGTGAACCAAACAAACATGAGTGAAGCCTGTGATAGTGTTTTATCTCAGCCCTGACACCAGCAAGTATCCTAAGAAAGACATTAGACTTGGGCTAAAAGTTCTGTTGACATTCTCACACTGCGTCAGGCAAGATAATAAGCAGAGCAGGCATATAGAGCTAGAGACTGTGAAGAATCCCTACAAATAAGACTCACAGTAATTAGGGAGTTTTCTGACCAATTTCAGGAACTCCTGTTGCCCTTCTGCATTGTGACTTTGGTGCAGTTTCCAGTCTAGAGGGCATTGTAAGATTGGGTAGAAAAGGAAGTGAGCAAGACCATCAAGAAGGTTTGCTCAGGATGAAAGTGTTCTGCCACACAATGCAAAATTACACCTGGGTTTCCTCCTGCATTTTGCAAATAATAGCACAGATCAACAGCTCACCGTGTGCTACAGGGAAAACTCATTAGCCAGAGCTGTGGAGATATTAGGATATTGCGTCAAGAACATGTCATCTTCTAGAAGGTGGCAAAAATAAAAACAACAAAAAAGCAACTCAGGGTTTTCTTTGCCTTTCATAAAGCTCTCAAGGGATTTTTCCACCTAGTTCTTATTAGAAATGACTCTGACATAGCCATTTTTTGTAGAAATTTCCAAGGCGACTGGAAAACGACAAATCTCAAATAGGAAGAAAACCCCAAAAACATAAAAACAAAACCAAAAAAAAGCACCCTAGCTGAGAATTACACATTTCTTAGTATAAAGAAGTTGTTTCACACTGTTGCAAGGCACAGTTCTCCTTTTTACCACTGGGTAAATTCTCCTGTATCAGTGAATTTAAATCCCCTATGTGAAGAAGAATAAACTATAGCAACAAAATGGTATTCAGTGCACCAGTATCAATATATTAGTTTTTAAAAATTCCCCAAATCCCAATTTTTAACCATCAAAAGAGTAGAGGCAAAAAGGCTGAGTGAAAAGCAGGCCTCAGGTAGCTCAGTACTGAGTTAGTGGCAGCACTCAGCTCTGCTGGTCCTGGGGTGTAATTCCTGCCAGCTTTGAGCTCTGCAGCGAAATCAAAGGGGTGGAACTTGTTCTCATACAAGATAATTACCCCAGGGATCAGGCCTTCACACTGCTGATTTTGTACCTGTACAGCCCCTAGCATGGAAGGGTTTTATGTAACTATCTTGTGTTGCCTGTTGAAGTCCTCAGGGGTGGGTTGTGTCCAGCCATGTGACACATTAGACACCTCCTTTCCTGTGGAGTGTTTGGAGAACTCTTACCCAGGAGCAGCAGGTTTTCATTTTACAACTGCTCTTGCCTCATGCTGGGTTGATCTCCATTTCAGCCCAGAGGTTTTGAGCACTGAAGTCAAGGGAAAGGCAGCTTTGGCTTGAATGGGCAGAGTCTGTGAACCTGACAGCAGTTCTGTCTGCTGGGACAAAGCCAATTTCATTCAGAATTTCCCCCAGCCAAAGTCCTGGTTTATGCAAACAACTTCCTGAGAGCAGAAAATTTGTTATTCCCCATAGGGCATATGGAACAGAATTGCAAACTGGGTCTTCTCTGTGCTGCAAATGAAGAGGCAGCACCTCTGTCAAGGGGCACTGAGGAGCAGTTACGTGGTAGCTCAGCTCTGCCTTGTCACCACTGCAGGAAGCTGAAGTTGCCATTTCTGCAAGGCAATTTGCCACCTCCTTAGCGGTGTCAGTTCAGCTGTACTGTGAAATCAGCCTGGCTGCAAAGCCAAAACAAGTTTTTTCTTCTTTGGAGGGTTATTTTTAAGCTGGATCATTCTGCTATCCCACTTAGAGCAGCACACAGGCAGCGACAGCAGCACAGTGTGGGGGAAGTGAGCCATGGCAGGTGGGAAGGAAAAGTTGGAGCAGAAACTCCTCCAGCTGGTTTCACCTCCAGAAGACGTGTACTGTGCAAGCCATCTGACAAGATGAGTAGGAATAATTACCTGGAGGTTGTGTTCCTGTCATTTTTGTCTTAATGAAGTAGTCTATGTCTGACTCTACAACACAGTTCTCCAAGCTGACCCGAACCTCTTCATACAGCTACAAAACAGAATCCAAGGGTTTAATTTAACTTTTAAGATTTCACATGGAATTAACAAATAATGCTCTTTTAGTAATTGTCTCCTTAAGAAACACTTTATACTTGGTACATGTCAGACCTGGCTGATCTTTAGCCCGTCCCCTGTACCAATATTGCGGTAAACACACAAGTTTGGTTGTGCTCTGGATAGTCTTTAGAGAGCAGGACAAAGGCAGTGCAGGAGTTTTCAATGCAATAAAGAAATTAACAGCAGGAAACAACCATTCAAAGTCAAATCTAGGGTATTCTTTATCTTCCAGTTTTGAGGCCATGACTGGATGCCTGTTTTGGAATTATGTCAGAGCCCAAATATGCTCAGCTGAGTGTTTTGGTAGCAGGAAGCATTCCCAGCAAAGCAGGGAGGCCACACGTGGGTGCCACCAAGTGTGACACAGATGCAGACATGCATCTCGATTACACCTAGAGAGAGCAGGAGTGAGATACTGCCCCAGAGGCAGCAGGGCAGGGCAGGGCAGGGCAGGCTGTACCTCATCATCCTTCACACACTGCAGGGACAGCTGGTTGCAGTGCACCCACAGCGAGTTCCGCAGGATCGTGATGCGGTCGCACTCCTGCAGCTGGAAGACCTAAAGCCAAGCAGGAAACGTGATGTAGCCCCACGGGACTGAGTTATTTGCTTTGCAGGCTGGGACGGGGCTGGGGATTCAAACCTATTCTGAAGGCACCATTGTAAAGGATTTTTTTCAGTTGGTGGAGAAACTACATCTACTGTTCGTGCTCAAAAATTTGTTATTATTGGTTGCACCAAATTAAAGTTTTATTTTAGAGACACAAACAAAGCAGGGGAGAGGAATCCAGATGTGCATTTGACTGCTACCTCTGCTGTTGATGATTTCAGAGTCAGGGTCCTGTCTGCCCATCACACTGAAATCTTGATGTTTAACAGATCAGTAGAGTACTGGCATGAAAGGGTTGTATTTATGTTAGAGGTAGAGCCAAAACTATCCACCTCTGCCATCTGAAACATCTCTCTAAACTTTTCTCTTTTGAAAATACTCTGAGCTCTCTGGAGTTGACTCTGCATATCAAAGTTTATTTTTGTGGTAAAGCGAAGGCATTTTTCTGTCTTCAGAGTTACTTCCTTCATCTGTCTGGTTTCCTCATGTTGCTGCATTGCTTAGGAAGAATGAAGGGGGCAGAGAGTGAAGTGTGAACCGATTTGGGGGAAGAGGCAGATAAGCTCTTTCTTTAAAAACTCTGAAAAACCAAATCAACCCGATCTCTCCGTTATACTGTTAAAAGTAGAACAAAAAGTAGAACAAAGTTTTGGTTTTCTATGAGGTGTGAAAATCTCTGATGCTTCCAGCCATCTGTCTCCATCTCTATTTGCTAGTAATTATGTCCAGAACGCCACAAATGTATACAACATTCAGCAGAACACTCAGCTGGGTATGCTGCCTGCCATCTAATAACTTACCAACTGAAAAAACCCAGCAAAAGGAATCTGTCAAGGGAGTAAGCTGCTGTGGGGGCTGGTTTCTGAGGGTAAAAGCTTTTAAAGAGAACCTGCAAGGTGGAGAATGAGCATTTCAGTACTTGTTCTGAACAGAAAGCCTGTGGCACTCAAGGCTGCTGAAACAGCACCAGAGCCAACGGGGAATTTTTCAGGTAAATGGTGTCCTGTCAGGAAATGCAGTTAATCCAAGAGGGAAATGTAGTGGCTGCACTTTTGAGGCCTTGTCAGCACCCAGGAAAGCACAGCTGGGTGTTGTGTTTGACACATCCCTCATGCTGCTGGAGAACTGGGGCATTCCATGACAATGTGGCACAGCGCCTGTGACAAAGGCCACCCCAGTGCTGCCACTTGTCAGCCAACATTTTCAGGCTGTGGTTGTCCAGCACTTCGTTACAGATCTAAGCAACCCCATCACTTCCAGATTCCCCACTATGCAGCCACAAGTGCAGGGTTCTAAGCTGCTTTTTGTACTGATTGATAGTTTTAAAAAATTCCAAAGCTATCAGTTCTTCTGCCTACAAGCACTTTTAAAATAAGGCATTAAAGATGCCCTTCCTTTATGAATGGCTGTCTGGATTAAGCAGTGGGCAGGTCACAAGCTCTGTGGGCTCGTCAGGATTTAGCCATAGGGGACAAAGAAGAGTGTGAGGTTGTGGAACGCTTCACTGGTTCGTCAGCTTTTTAAAAAGGGAGAAAATATGGACCTTTGGAAGACTAAGGGTGGGCATAATATCTGTGGAAATGTCTGTGCCAGTTGTGGGGCTTTTCAGTCCTCTCCGACAGGGAATATTTAAGAGAAACAGAGAACTGGAAAGGTATCCTCCTGGCATTTTATTTTATGTGGAAATAAACCCTGCAACAAGTAAATGTAGCAAAATCAGACTTCAGCAGATGGACAAATGTACTTGAAGGATTACTGTGATCAAATGTGTGGCTGATTTGGATGCCAACCAGCTCCTGCAAATTGTTGTGCAAAACTTAATAGCCAAGTGCAAATCTCCTTGTCCATCCTCAGTAAAATGGAGATAGAGACTTCTCTACCACCACCTTTTAACTGAAAGATTATTTCATGGCAGAGGACAAATATTCTTGCAAGTGAATTTAAAGTGCTATGAAACATAAAGAGTGACTGGGCTGTGCACCAGCTCATATATTACTCCACCTCTCCCACCTCTGCACTTATTCCCCTCCTTTATTTTTATATAGCTATGCTGACCGGGCAAGGAGAGTGTCAGTGAGACAGAAGCAGCTATGTCTAAATAAGCTCTAGCTTTTGCAGTAATTTTGCAAAGACGTCTGCTAAGACTCCACATAAAGCAAACAGCAAAACCCTTGGGATGATATTTCAGGCCTTAGACTGAAATCTTCCAATCAGATAAAATAAAGAGTGTGCAAACATCGCTATAAAAGTCAATGTTTACCTCACAGGTTTTGATGTGTTCCTGTTCCCACTCTGTCCTGACCTTATCCAGCTGCTCGATGTTCTGTTTGTACACGTTCTCTGCAAACACAGAACAGAAACACAACAATCAGGGGAAAAGTGGTACAATCTTTCTCTCCTTCCTCCTATTAGGCCCTTCCTGTGATCCCTACACTTCAGGCCTGTGGTTTGCTTGTGATTCTCAAGAGTATGTGAGCTTGGAACTGGTGGGGCACAATAATTATTGGGATTTTTTCTTTGTAGCTATGTACTAGAGTAAGGATTCTCTCTGTATGGTTTGCAGCTCATTTATAAACTTTATGGTAGGGATAATACAACTCAGAGCTGAAGAGCCTGGACCATGCTTGGGCGTTGAGCATCCTCAGGCTCTTTCCATTCCAAGCCAGCCAGGTGAGCCATGTGATTTGGGGTAAGCTATTCCATGGGCAGGGAGGGACAAGTCTGAGCTCCTGAGCCAGCTCAGGTGTGTGCTGGCCTGTCCTTCTGGGCATACACATGTTTGTGTGGCTGGAGATCATTACTGTGCTCAGGCACATGGGGATGGGGGATCTGATCTGGGCAATTTGAGTGTCTACTGTGCTTTCAAACTTGCTTCAAGAAGAGCTTTTCTTCCCTGGGGGAAGTCCCTAAAGGTCTTCTGTAAATTCTTTGATGCAAACAGGACACTGGCATTTCCACAAAGGGGAGTGAATGCCAGTGACAGTCACGTTGCTGCTCTCTAGAGGCTTCTTCATTAATCTTTGGGGAGGTGACTTTGGGAACCATGGCAGCCTGGGTGATTTGGATGTGTTCTGTCAAATTCCTGTGCTGGTGGATCTTTGCTGAGAAGAATCATAGTTCAGCTGCAAGCAGCATCACCTGCTTCATTTGCTGCGTCTCTGCATTGCTTGGCTTTGTTCTGGCTCTGAAACAGGAAAAGAAACACTCCAAATTAATTTCTGACATATTCTTGCTTCTGCCCCAGTTTTTTGTGCTGCCTGCTCTCTTTTCCCCTCTAGGGGAAAGGCTCTAATTTGCAAGCACTTCCTGGCTGTCCCCCCTCTCTGCACGGTTCTGCTGAATGTGTGCTATGGAGAAGGAACCAGGATCTCCCAGCTGCAGCCATAGGTCCAATAACTTCAAGGGAAAGCTTTCCATTCAGACATCCCTGCCAGGGGAGCTCACAGCCAGTGTGATCCAGCCCAAAGCTGTGCCTGCTGGCTGGGTTGTTTTTTCTCAATTGTTTGATGTGCTTTTCTAATAGATATTTATAAGCAGAAATAAATGGCAGTTAAAATTCTTCATCTTTCAAGCTCCTCATGTAATAGATGAAAAGCACACAGCTTTTAAAGCACTTTGCAAATGCCAGATTATTTCCCATAACAACTCAGAAGCCTAAAAGCGAAATTCACTCTAAGTAGAAGTTCTCTGTTTGAAAAACCTGCAGCTTTTAGCAAATGAGAAAACAGCCATCACTGAGAGGTCTGTACTGTCAGGTCTTCCTGCACAGATGGTGATGACAGCACAGTAATGCACTGCTCTAGACATCAGTGTAATACATTCTTCCATCCTGCCCTTGAAGACAAGGCTCAGGTAGGGGTTCTTATGATCATATTCCTCATCACAGCTGCCTGGGAAACGTGCAGTAAGCTGGGGATAAGCTTCATTCTTCCTGGCCCAAACCATTTGCAAATGCTGAGCAGAATTAAACAGCTTGTGAGCTGCCTCTGTGCACTCCCAATGTGCTGGCATGTGCAGGGAAGAAATGGCAATGGAGCACCCTGGGATCCTTCTGCATGAAAGGAGCTGGGTCAGGTTTAGCTGCCATTGAAGCTGTGAAATGTTCTGGTGTCATTTTGGCAGGGCTGGGATTCCATCCCCTCTTTGCAGCTAAACTGCAGGGGTTTGCTCATCAAAGATCAGGGAATGCTGGAAATAAAATGTAAAGTACTGATGCTGTTTTTAGAGTCTCCACACCACCACCCCCCACACTCCTTGAGATGATTTTTGATTCTTTTTGCTTACACTGCACTGCTTTTTATCGAGCCAAAGGGAGTTCATTTATTTTGTTTTCTCCATCTGTTTCACTGTAAAATGTTCCCATTAAAAGTTAGTGAATTGTCAGCTACAAGTATCAAGACGGTGCACTGAAGGACTGCAGTGCCTTAATTTCCAACAGTTTATTTTTGAGTGTGTAAATTTAGTTGAAATTAAACTCACCATAAGGAGAAAAATGTTGAGGAAAAATATGCATTTTAATGTAAGACGCTGTGCATACTAAGTGTAGGAGACCAAAAGGCAAAACTAGGTGCATGACGTATTTTTGACTTGTTTCTTTTTGTTAATGAATAATTTCAGAGAAAAATCTCATTCAGTTTCCTTTCAGGATTCATAGAGCAATTGGAATGCAGCCTGGGATAAATTAATTAGATAACTTCGTCCCTTCCCAGAGGATTCTTTGGGGTTAATTTGAAGACAAAGCAGTCCCTGGCATCCTGTAGAATGGGTTGGTTAATTGTATTCTCTGTACCTTGAGGAGGCAAACCCCCCAGTGCTCCCCCTGAATAGCACAGCCATCTCTGGTACCTTTTCTGTTTGCTTCTGGTTCCCTGAGGCGCTGGTGCGTTCGAAGGACTGCTCGGCCTCGTCCGCCTCCCGGCACCTCTGCTCGTAGGTCTTCTTGGACTGGGGGAAATGAAACCAAACGTGAGGGTCTGCCTGGGGGAACAAGGCTGGGTTCCCCCCACAGAGATGTTCCAGACCCTTTCTTGTTTGCAGTTTGGGGGAGCAAAACCAGTTTGGGCCATAGAAAAAGAATCCCAATGACACCGTAAGGAGGTAGAAAAATAGAACTGAAACATTGGAGTAGGGGCTGACAGCAGAAATTGTATCCTTTTCCTGCAGCCCTGGAACTGTTTTGTACAACTGCAGCTCCCTGCAGGGGTCAGGAAAGCACAGGATGCTCTACCAGCACTGATGCATCAGGCATCTGCCCCAGCAACCACAGAGAGATGAAACTGGGAGCCCACGTTCCCGGGGTGCCTGTGGGGTGGGTTGTCATGTGTTGCCTTGGCCATTGCTCCAAGCTGGGAAAAAAGCCAGCACCCTGCAGGTAACAGACTTGGTGTAGCTCTCAGAAGGAAGAGAAATCTTCATTTGCACCAAAACCTCTCTGTATCTTAGAGATGCACTTAGAACAACCACATTTCAAAAAAAAATCTTTAATAGACTTCCAGCTGTAGCACTGACAGATCTGCAACCACTTTTCTTTAGAGGCAGTTGCCCATTGGAAACCAAACCCAGCTGCCTGTAGTTTCTGTTGATACCTTAAGTTTTAGCTTTCATATTTTTTAGATTCTGTGCTGCCTTAATGTGTAACTCTGAACTTCATATTAAGTGTTAGTAAGTTCTCTTCACAGGGTAGTTAGACAAAACAATCCTTTTCCAGCCTGAGAACCAAGGACAGCCGCTACAGCCTCAGGCCCAAAAAGCATAAACAATGGTGAATTGATGAGAGCAAACCAGGAGGATGGGTCTTCATAACCTGAAGCTGTAATTGAACAATTAACCCCAATATATAAATGGACCAAAACTTATAAAAGTGTGAAAACTCATGACCGGTTGTGCACCTTGTGCCCATCTTGGGTCCATCATGGGGCCAGGCTCTTGTACTGCCTGAGGTGTATTCTTGGAAGGGTTTTTAATAAATGCCCACTTTATTCCTTTAACTATGTCTAGCCTCTGTTCCAGGTCAGCCTCTCTAGGCATCACTGTGCCTGCAAGCTTTCCAGCTGCAGAGGATTCCTCCAGCCTACAAGATCCCCTCACTGTTCTTAAAATTGTACTTACACACACTGAAAAATTATCTTTACTCCTCTCAGTACCCTTGCCAGGAAAGAATGAAATCCTGTTTGACCTGGAGCACCGTTCATCCTGTATTAACCTTCTGGACACTTTTCAGTGGGAGCAGCAGGGAAGATCAGCTTTCTCCTCACAGCAGGAATGCCATCTTCCCTGCCCCACACACTCGTGCACACTCACACAGCTTTGACCTTTCTTTAAATAGAGGTACATGTGGTACAGATTTGACTGGAGCCAGTTTGCATGGAAACCTGCCCAAGCCCCCCCCCATGCTTACCTCCATTGTTTTCTTATAATGGGACAGTTTGCTCTTTTGCATCCGCTCCATTGCAGACTCGTACTGTAAGAAACACACACAGGTCAGCATTTCTTCCTTTGGACTTCTTCCTCCAGCAGCAGAATTAGGAGAACCAGAGTCAAGGCCTTTCTATAAGCCACCTCCCTGTGGGCAAAATTACTTCACTCTGCTTTTATAAATGACAGGTTTCTAAGTGGTACAGAGAGCTTCAAAGTGCCAGGTAAAAAAAATAATCCCAGATAATTCTGCTTTGGTGGTTTCCATTAATAGCAGAGAGGACATTGATCTTCATTTTCTTCCTCCTGTTTTTTTTCCTTAAGGAGGTGAAATACTGCAACACTCAGACACAGTGGGCTCTGCCAGCAGGGTTCCTTTGCTGGTGCCAGAGCTTGATCCCACCTCACTCCAGATTAGACCACTGTCTCACCCACATGAGCACAGGTAGTTGTCCATTTTCAATCCAAACAATTCCTGTCTCTTTTATATTTCACTGCTTCTGGCAACTTTATGCTCAGTGTGATTTGATTTCCACGTGGAGTCATCTGGGCAGTGTTGGAAGGACAGTGCTGAACTCTCTGTCGTGGCTTTAGTTGTGATATGCCCAGCTTTACATGACAATGAGATATGCTCCTACTGACAGGGGCTGACTTTCTTCAGGGGGACCTTTGGTCCTTTAATATTTACATTCGAGCAAAACTCTCTCCAGGGCTACCCAGATGCTTGTTTCACACTGGGCACAGTCCTGAGACACCAACGTTACAGCACATAACAAGAGGGAGGTTACCAAAACTGCTGACACCATCCAGCATGTTTGATGTTGGCTCCTCACTGCCACATGCTGGACAGAGAAAAAAAAGCTTATAGAAGACTCCAAAGCAGTTTTTCCTTTTCCTTTTTTTTTCTCTTTTTTTTTTTTTTTTTTTT